>CM051270.1:34464537-34579537 GCA_027921565.1 Artemia sinica
GTGCCTTTCTTCTTCTACAACAAACCCATCCCGGCCATCACCTTCGACGACAAGACCGATGGCATTAACCTACTATGGCATGCAAGCTGGATACATGACAAGAAACGGGTCGGATGGAGTGAATTTATGCAAGCAATTCACCATGGGTCATACAAAGGCGCTTCGTCGATTGTTTTTCTGCCTATGATCGACTATAATCCCTCCGATCTTTCTTGTGTATACACGACCTTACGTTTTATCTCTAAAAAGCACGCCAGCACGGAATGGTACCAGTTGTTACTTTCGAACCCACCTTTGTACATGAAAGCGGTGAACATCATCAATGCTGAGCCTGCTGATAGTCATCTCAAGGCAGCAGTTCCAATGATCGGTGGCCGCCATTGCCGTATGAGTTTTCTTGGAGTGATCAGGCACTTGATGACGGAAACAGGAAACAAAGAGGTGCTTGTATGCCTATATGCCGGTAACACCATTAAGCATATCCTTAGCGGTAAGGCTGTTTCAAGAGCCATGAGAGCGCACGAGCTTATAGATTCAGCATTGCATATCACTCTCATTTGCAAATCGTATGGTTTCGACAGCACAGGTGACATATGTGCGAGTCATCAAGACTTTGCAAAAGCTTCGGCAATATGTATAACTCTACTAAATGAGGAAGTAACCCTTGAAGACGCATCCAACGCAGACGTAGTGCGTCGAATCCAGACGCAAATGATGGAGTTCCAAGACACGCTTCAGAAGAACAGGACTGCAAAATATGGTTTCACTATTCGGAAATGTTCGGAGTGCTTAAGAAGGCCATCAGGGCAGAACGGACTAAAAACTGGGTGCAGTATCTTCAAGCACTCTTTGAGATGCTCCCTTACTTTGCAGCTGCAGGCCACAACCTGAATACAAAATCGGTGAGAATATTTCTTCAGCAAATGGAAAAGCTGAAACCAGAAGCTGTATAAAGACGTCACGGATCGGATGTTTGTCATTCGAAAAAGCGATAGATTTTGGGCTGGTCTTTCTGTCGACTTAGTAATTGAGCAAGTACTGATGAGGTCACTGAAAACAAGCATGAGACTCACAGGAGGAAATGGAATGAGTGAGACGCAAAGATTGATCTGGACAATGTCAATGCCAGTGCAAGCTGAAATTAACGAGCTTATGCAGTCACTCACCGGCGTTAAGTACGCGTCATCTGACCAGCACGTTTCCGCAAGACCAGCTCGGATAGAAAGAGATAGAAACGACGTAAAGGCTTTAGGAGCTTTTTTGCGCAGTCCTGGTCGTGCGACGACTGCACTCAATTGCGCAATATATTGAATGGTATGACAGCAGCAAGGGATGTCAACACGGATGCAGCAAAGTCGATAGGGCAAGAAATTCTGAAGTCAATGGACAACGCCGATGCCGATCGCTACATCTTCAAGCGCAAAAGCAAAGTGATTACGATGGCCTATCAAGGCAACATTTCCGAAGCTGACGGTGAAGACATACACATATACGCAAGTCTTCTGTTCTAACGTCTTGCAGCAGCGGCAACTAAAGCCGGAGGGTGTATGGAAGAAACTCTCAGATTCGAAACTCTCCATCTATCCTACTTCCCTTTTCGAATCGCTAAGCCTGTCGCGACAGCCAGATAAAGCAGAGCTAGCGAAAGCTAGATGGAAACTAGTAAAGGCAGGAAAACCTGTGAACGTCCTATCAAAAGAGCCGGAAAATACGTGATCAATGGTGGATGGCCGCTCCAGCATATTCCATGGAAAACAGGAAACACTTTCGAACAGATTTGCGACAGGTTACGTTTCATTTGCGGCACAGAAGTATTCAAATGCTTCTATCGTCTTGATGGTTTAACTTCAGGTACGTCTACCAAAGATGTCACCTAGGTTAGACGAACGAAAGGTATCCAGTGTCCGACCGTCAATTTCACACTAAGTGTGAAGCTGCAAAGGAAGAAGGAGGATTTCTTGCGGAAATCCCAACAATAAGCAGAACATTATTTGAGCTATTGGTAAGAAGCTTGTTCAAGACGGCCTCACTGTCCTTCATGAAGAGAGATGCGGATGTTCTGATTGCATTAACAGTTCTAGGCGAATACCAACCCTGGCGGATACCCCCCCCCGGGCTAACCATCCGCAACAGAACATAGCACAACAATATATTCATTTTCACATGGGGTCCCAATCTAGCTCATGTCCGCCGCTTCCATCATACAAGCCCAATTTTTGGGTTCTTTAATTGTACCCTTATACTGTGCTTCTCTCCACCTAGTCTCTCTCCAATCATCTTCCAAATAGTACCTATTCATTGGCACAGCTCAGCCCCGCAATCGGAAACGAGACTGATGTATTGATCCTTCTCACTCCATCACCTGCCTCCGGAAGCCAGAGATCTCTATTTCGAAACCAGTACCGAGTCATGAGCGCTGTCAACTAAATACTGGCACATGAACTTTATCAAAAGATCGCTGGAAGAGGTTTGTCACTCTATTCTTGTTCATCACGCTTTTCTTGATTGCGACACGACGTCCCGTTTGTTTGGGATAGGAAAGCAGGCTATCCTGCCATTCCTAAAAAGTCATGAAGAATTTAAAAATAACAGTGAAGTATTCCTTAATCTGCGCTCTAAGAAGGAAGAAGTCCAGAAAAGCCGGTGAAAATATTTTGCTGTGTTTCTACAAGGCTAAGAAAGGGGAGGGTTTAAGCAAAGCTAGGGACAGGGTTTTTCTTAAAAAACTGAACAGCTCAAAGACATCAACTTTTGTGAGCCCAGAGAGACTTCCACCAACTCCATCGACTGTGAAATTTCATTTCTTAGAGTCTTCTATCAGGTAATGGAGTGGCGTAATACTGAGTCAGAACTCGACCCGAAAGACGGGTTGGCGAATACGTGACGGACGCCTCACTCCGGTCATGACAGACATCTTACCTACTCCGCCTCATCTGCTAAATGTGACTCGTTGAAGCTGTCGCGTTCCAACTGTGACAGTTCACCACTGTAGTTGCCAAAAAAACGTACTGCCTTGCACACTTGCTTGCATAGACTGCCAAGGGATTGCGTTTTCCAATAAAGATGTTTTTGTTCATAACGATGAAAAAGACGATTTTTAGTACAAATCCTTGATCTTATCATTTTTGTTCAATCAAAACCGTAATTATCTTTTGCTGTGATTACCGAAGTTACCTCATTTGTTTCATTTTTTACATTTAGTTTTGTCTTATGTTTCTATTATATAGTCGAAGTAAATCTACCCACGTACTCCGAAGGCCCGATGCATTGTCTCCCCTACGGTGAAAACACTGCAGAAAATCAAGATACGAATCTAATACCCTTTTTTGAAATCATCGAGTCAAAAAAAACCTTGGGGGCAACATTTTTGACCAGCCATATCGCACAACTCTCAAGGATTACTGTTTTCCCCTTCCCGCTAAAGGGGGAGGTTCGAAAACCAAGTCCAGCGATAAAAACAATATAACTTTCATTTTTCGAGTTCTCCACGCAGAAAAAGATCAGGGGGACGTGGAATTCGAGCGCACAATAAAATCTGCCCCTGAATTTTTCCAATTTTCCCCATTTCCCCCTGTTTTTACCCTGTTCCGCCAAGGGGATTATTGGGGACTTTTGATACATATATTTTTTGATACTTTGGTTTGTACATAATTTTTTTTCTACAAGACGATGTAAAAATCGTTTATATTGCAATTGTTGTCACGGAAATTCGTAAATTTACTGGACTATTTTATTCCAGCGTGATCCGTTTAGTAGATAAAACACCTTGCCGGGTGATTCGCCAAGTAAGGTTTAGCCACTCTACAGACAAACCTTAGATACAAAAGGTGAGGAGTAGCTAAAGGAAACTAGTACTTCATCCCCAGCAAGAATGACCCAAACCCCCTAAAAGATTTCTGGGTCTTTGATGGTTGACGGTACCTGCCAACACTCACGTCCCGTAGGCAGTATTGCCGCTTCAGTGTTGCTAATCAGGGATCAGGTTACAGGCAGTACCATGAATCAAATGCTGTAATCCCCTCCAAAACTGGAAATAGTGTACATTACTGTGACAGTATGAAGGGTTGTTACGTTACAAACCATGAAAATCGCAGCGCAGGACCAAAAACAACAAAACAACATTTAAGTTTAGAATACTGTTAATGACCCGTTGTTATAAAAAAAGAAGGAATTTTAGACCTTCGGAATATGGCAGTTTTTTTTCCTATAAAGCGTCAGTTTCCAGTAGTTTCTGCAACAAAAAATAAGACTGAATCAATGCAGGGAAAATGAAAAAAATCTGATATTTAAGGTGTGTTTCCGCCGTCCAAACAGGAATCTTTAGTGGACAATTTCTATCAAACAATGGTGCTTTAGTACATCTATAAAGAATTATTACAAGCAATTTTTGGTAAATATCACCAACAAAAAAAAAACATAGTTGGAGTTTTTAGCAAAACAAGAGAAGGATTTGGATCATGAAAATATACATCATAAATCTTATCATCTAAAAAAAGAGAAAACGAAGAAAAAAAAAAAAGGAAAAACCAAAAAAAAAAAGGTTATCCACAGCAAGTAAAAAAAGAAGAAAAAATGCAAGTATTTCGGCTGAGACCTCCACTCAACCATTCTTAGAGCAAAAAGAAGAATAAAACCTAGATAAAAGTCCAGGGGACAACATAAAAAGGCAAATCTTAAAAAAAAACACAAAATAAAAGAGAAGTCGCCCTTTCTGAAGTAATGTGAGAAGGCAACTAAATAAAAAACTTTATGCCAAATGGCAGATTTCAATTTCCTGTTGATTATTTATTTCGTAAAATGTCTTTCTGAACACCAATCTCTTTCTATGTTCAGCATTATCCGAATTGGTGACCACGTTACTACCCTAATGGGAAACATGAAACTAATTTATGTAGTACATCTGCAACATATAAGCATAGAGAAAAAAAAGACAGGCAAGCTTTCAATTTGGCACATATCCTACAACTTTCCAATAAGAGAGTTGAAAGAGTTTACGAAAAAAAAGTACCTAATTGTCTTTTCCCACTCAATTTACAAGAACTATTATCCTCGCTGGAGCAAAAGCAGAATGTAATGAATGGCGTGATTCCCACTACTTAGAGTATTTCCATTTTACTGTTTTGTTGCCTTTGTTTTAATATAACAAGGATCTTTTCGGGAATATAATCAAAAAGAATTATAAAAATAACAAAATAGAGAATTAAAAAAGTAATATAGAATCGGTTTTTATTCCAGTATACTTTAGTTTACGAAGTCCACCAAGTTAACTGCCCCCGTTTGAAAAAAAATGACATTTTAACATAAATGCGAGTGTTTTTCAGGATGTGAGTATTTCTCGGAATTTGAAATCAATATCGGAAAAAAAAAAATCATTATAGCAGTAGCATTTAGAAAGTAAAAGGGGATCAAAGAGAGGTTAATTCCACATCGAGCACTATTTACAGTTACCAGAATGAATGGGAAGACTTAATGCTGAATTTATACCATAAATCGAACTAACATATATTGAGTTCAAATAATGAGCTCTTTCGGTCGCCTTAACTCAAAACACTTCATATTACTAGCCTCAAAGATATCGGTCAGATTCTTTTGAAAAATCCAATATGGTTTAGATTTCTTCATGGGAAAGAATTATTTTGCTTTGTCTTACGGTCTACTACTGCTGAGTCAGAACTCAAAATACTTTTAAGAATTGTCACACATAAGGTGTATTATGCTCACAAAGAAAATACATGAAGATTATTGGATGTCATAGCATGTCATTCATTTTGTTACCAGACGGATCTCCCTTTTCGCCTTTATATTTATCCGCTTTCAGTTGCTTTTTAAAATGTCCTTTCTCTCTCTCATGTTCACTTTCCACGACTACTATTAAGTATTGATTTTTCAAAGCTTTAAATCTGATTGAAAAAATACTTCGGCTTTGCTGTTCTTAAAAGCTAGTGAATTGTTAATATAATTAAAGTTGGCCCATTCAATTCATCCTCCCCTGATTGGATGGCATCCCTTAGCCCGCGAAAGAGGTGAGTTAAGTTGCTTTGTGTTTACAAATTTTAACTTCAGTTCATGTCAAGTTTATAGTCTGTTCAAGTTGAATTTGTGTTACAATCTGGTAATTAGAAATGAGTTGTTTTCTATATACGCCTAGTGCCTATTCGTGAACCCGATATGTGATATTATATTGTATATGATATAGGACATGATATATTTGATTTAATGTGGTCTCGTTTCATTAGGCTTGCTTCATAGCCCTAAGAAGCAAAATAAAGGTCATACTGTTAGGTAAATTTTTTTGTAAAATGATGAAAAGGCAAAGTTTTTCATTTGGGCGAATTTTTGAAGTATTTAGGAGAGATGAAATTTATGATACACAAAGGAATTGTGAAGTGATCGAAAAGTTTTGTTGCGGATTTTATAATAATTTTGTTTCCATCATGGAGGCGATGTCCTATGGCGGAGGGGCACCCCTGAAAAGGCTGGAAAGGTGTTTGATAATGGCAATTGCTTGTACAATGCCCCAAAAGTAAACCCGTTTTGTTTTTAACTGCATATATCTACAAAACTAGATCAAAGAAAGAGACTTGTAATAATTCCCTGTATTAGTAGAATTCTGAAAAATGAGCGCTTTAGCGCAAAGTAAGCTTTGTGAAGTTTTTAATAGAACTTAAATTGTATAATAAAAGCTATAGATATAATAGCCAGTGAAAGACAGTTGAGTCTTACAAATTAGTCTTTTATTTGCTACTGGGTAACTAAGGACTTCTCTATTCCCAAGAGAACATCCCTTTTTGTGCGTTCGGTTTTTATGTTTTCAGTAAAGTTACAAGTTTTTCAGAATTCAACAAATAACAGGAAAAATCTCACTTCAGTTTACATGAGCTAGTTTTGTAGGTACATGTTGCATAAACTAAAAAAGCAGTTTCCAGTTCCTTGAACTAAAGAAATCTAAAACGTAAACATTTTGTTTTAAAACCTTCATAAGTAATTCAAATCAGAAATGCTCCAATTATTGTCATTCCTTTTTACGTTAAAACTCTACTTTGTGTCATTAAAGGGGGGTCTTCATAGCCAAAACTAGCTGCTTTATTTTCATTTCCTTTATCAGATTCCCTAAGGAAATCAGTCTTCAGTTCAAGTCTTCAATTACGAGTTCTTTAACAAAACATGACGACGGAAAAAGAGATGGACTGATTTACTGGACTTGCAGAGCTTGCAAAAAAATCTATAACAATGAAAGCTTACTCACGAATCGAAATAGATTGGTCAACTCCACGCGTCATATCTCATTCGCTAGGACCTCTCGTACCAGCTAAAAGATTGAAGTCTTTTTTTTCTGTTTTTTTCTTTACATGATTTAAGATTAAAAACAGACCAAGATTTAGCGGAAAAAAGTATTTTAGGAAATCCTGCCACTTATACAGGTCCATGAGCCTTTGTGGGGATCAGCAGCTTGTACTTGTTTTCTGATTTTGTTTATGAATACATCCTATCTACATTATTTAGGAAAGTAAGTTAGTATTTACCCATGAATATATATGGTGAACGATAGTTTTTGTTTTTTTTTAGAATAGTGTGGTAGTGACATAGCCTCTAAAATAATTTTTAACTCAAAAATTCATATCAGCTTAGTTTCTTTTGAGGTCTTAATTTGGCCGTTGTCCGATGTTTTAACAATAGGCCAGAGCAAGTATTTTTTTTTTTTTTGCATATAGAAACTTTGTAATTCTGAAATAATCTTTTTTCTTCATAATCCAGCCTAAATATTCACCATTTTATTTAACTGCATACCAATTGTTTGAGATCAAAATATCCCAAAAGCCATATTGTCGTTTGAATTTATAAAATCAAAAAAAGAACACGATATATTTTGAAATATTTTTGCGTCTTTTTTTAATCCAGGGCGTCTAAGAAATAAGAACATTAATAAAGTATTAAAAACCAACATCCACTTGCTAAATAGGCAGTTTACCCTAAGAAGCTACGAACAGACTGAAATTGAGGAATGGCAGATCAGTTACTTTGGTGCTTTCATCAAAGTAACTCTTTATTAACCGTAGCCCAAGTGTTCTGTTGCGACAATTGTAGTTTAATATTGGTGGTGGTTTTTATGTGTTTTTAGTTTTCTTTATATTTTTAATCTTTATTTCTTTTACGGTGAAGACGCCTCGTTTTTATACAGACGAAATATCGGCGTCGTTTTTTTTTCCTCTTTTCGCTACTGCCGAAGCCCATTTTGTCTGTTTTCTTCATGGAGTTTTCTCTCTTTGTTTCTTTGATTGAAATTCAAAAACCCAGACTTTGTGGAAATTTGACACTCACGGTAATAACTAATTGCGTTTTAAAATTTAAAACACAGGAAATATTAATGACAAAGTGAAAAACTACTAGAAGCACTGCGTATATGTCGTACATTTCCATATGTCGTTACAAACTTACATTACATTGCATTTACCACAATATATAATTTCACATTAATTTCTGTCTATTTTGATCAGAATTAAATTAAAAAAAAAAAACAAGTTTTTTTACTGAAAGTAAGGAGCGACATTAAAACTTAAAACGAACAGAAATAATTCCGTATAGGAAAGGGGTTGTTTCTCCTCAACGCCTCGCTCTTTACGCTAAAGTTTTTTATTGTTTTTAAAGAATAAAGCTGTAAGACAGAGTCAAAACTTTAGCATAAAGAGCGAGGCGTTGAGGAGGGAACAACCCCTTTCATATACGGAATAATTTCCCTTCGTTTTAAGTTTTAATGTCGCTCTTTACTTTCAGTTAAAAAAAACTTGTTTTTTTATTTAATGTCTGAACGTTTTTGAATTAATGCAGCTTTGATTTTGGCTCACCGTACATGAATAATTAAAACGAAAATTCGCATATTAATTTTCCTTTTTTTGGCTAAATGGCTTTCTCGAAATTTTGTTCAGACGTAACTTACGAATTAACTTACGTAACGAATTTCTATATTCGTATGTTTTTATTATGTATATAAGGGAGCCCCCCCCCCCCTAATCAATACCTCGCTCTTTACGCTAAAGTTCGAATTTTGTTCGAATCACAAACCCCTGAATCACAAAAAACAAGTTTTTTTTTACTGAAAGTAAGGAGCGACATTAAAACTTAAAACGAACAGAAATTATTCCGTATAGGAAAGGGGTTGTTTCTCCTCAACGCCTCGCTCTTTACGCTAAAGTTTTTTATTGTTTTAAAGAATAAAGCTGTAAGACAGAGTCAAACTTTAGCATAAAGAGCGAGGCGTTGAGGAGGGAACAACCCTTTCATATACGGAATAATTTCCCTTCGTTTTAAGTTTTAATGTCGCTCCTTACTTTCAGTTAAAAAAAACTTGTTTCTTTATTTAATGTCTGAACGTTTTTGAATTAATGCAGCTTTGATTTTGGCTCACCGTACATGAATAATTAAAACGAAATTCGCATATTAATTTTCCTTTTTTTGGCTAAATGGCTTTCTCGAAATTTTGTTCAGACGTAACTTACAAATTAACTTACGTAACGAATTTCTATATTCGTATGTTTTTATTATGTATATTAGGGAGCCACCACCCCCTAATAAATACCTCGCTCTTTACGCTAAAGTTCGAATTTTGTTCGAATCACAAACCCCTGAATCACAAAGGCCGGTTAATTAGAATAGATAGCTCTTTGAAAGTACTAAAAAAAACTTTAGCGTGAAGAGCGAGGCATTGACTAGGGGGAGAACCCCCTCATATACGTTATCATTTCTGTTCGCTTTAAATTTTAATGTTGCTCCTTACTTTCAGTTGAAAAAAAAACTTGTTTTTTATTTAATTCTGATCGTTTTTTTAAATAATGCTGGGAAATCCGGCACCCCCTTCATAGGAATGCCCCTTCCCCCGAGGAAACATCCTCCATGGAAAGATTCTCCCCCGTAGCCCCTACTCCAACCCCCCCCCCCCCCCCCACCAGAAAAAAATTCCTCCTGAAACCACCTGTAAACCTACCAATAACCAAAACTTATATATGTAAAACAATGGGCAAAGTTTATAACTTGCAAGCCCTTCCCCCAGGAACTTTGGGGGATTAAGTAATCCTCAAAGACATATTAATTAGATTTTCGACTATGCTGAACAAAATGGCTATCTCAAAATTTGATTGGGTGACTTCGGGAAAAAAAAGTGGAGCGTTGGGAGGGGGCCAGTTGCCCTCCAATTTTTTTGGACACTTAAAAAGGACCCTAGAACTTTTAATTTCCGTTCGAATGAGCCCCTCTCACGATATTCTAGGACTACTGGATCGATACGATCACCCCTAATAAAAAAAAAAAAAAAAAAAAAAACGCATCCGTGATCTTCCTTCTGGCAAAAAAATACAAAATTCCGCATTTTTGCAGATAGGAGCTTGAAACTTCTATAGTTGGGTTCTTGGATACGCTGAATCTGATGGTGTGATTTTCATTAAAGTTGTATGACTTTCAGGGGCTGTTTCCCCCTTTTTTCGAAAATAAGGCAAATTTTCTCAGGCGCGTAAGTTTGGATGGGACTAAACTTCATGAAACTTATATATTTGAAATCAGCATAAAAATCTGATTCTTTTGATGTATCTATTGCTATCAATATTCCTTTTTTTAGAGTTTCGGTTACTATTGAGCCGGGTCGCTTCTTACTTACAGTTCGTTACCACGAACTGTTTGATTTCGGTTAAAATTATTATATGACTATTTCTGCTCGTTTCAGGTTTAAATGTCATCCTTTGCTTTTCTTCAGAAACCATTTTTAAATATGGTCAAATTAAATTTCTGGTCTTTTTTTTAAATGCGCGTATTTGTATTATGTGTGGGAATATTGTTAGGTCATCTTTTTAAGTTGCTTTTAAAAAAAAAAACCGGATTGCAATTTCAATTGTACAGGGAATTCAAAAATGCAATCGAAAAATTTAGTAGTTTTGTGATTTTCAGATGTTTTGCATTTTGAGAAAATAAACGCCTGAGGCCAAAAGCACAGCATTATACGCCAGGGTGACTTTACTAAGTTGTAATGGGTCCAGAACTATTGGACTACAAGCTAAGTGACAACCTTGGTAAAAATCAAAAGAAGATGTTGGCGGCTCATCGGCTTCTTTGTATTTCAAATTTGGCGTTTCTAATTTATACTGGTATACTAGCCTTCCATTTGTAACTAAAAACTTTAAAAATCCAAAAGTCAAAGTTCAGAAAAAATGAGAAATCTTAGAATTAGTATATCACTTTGTTGAGAAAATCAAATAAAATTCGTGAAACATATGTTTAGTGTGTTTTGGTTTCAGGACTGTTATACTAAGATATATCCTCAGAATGGTAACCAACAAACTTTAAAAAATCCCTAGATACCAGCTTTGGTAAAGTTAAACATTATTCGTGACTTATTTCTTTATTGTGTCTTGTCCATCTCTTGTCTACAATCATTCTAGACACCATTTTCGTAATTCTGGTAAACATTCGAATTCATTTCAGCCTATCAGTCAAAACTTCAATCCCATAACTCTTTCTCTATGCTGCTTGGAATATTCTGACACAATCAGCAAAAAAAACTGTCATTCGTTTGGTGGCTTCACAAAAATCGTGAAGGACATTTTAATGTATGGGATTATTTATTATTATTATTTTTTAATGCCCCATGCGGTTGATGTCCCTCGGTCATAGAACAACGAGGAATTATTTTAAGACAGAGAATTTTTTTTTCTAAATGGATATTTCGACTCTGCATCTAGGAGCCGTCATCAAAAAGGCACAGATAAATATAAAATAACACTTATAATAAAATACTTGACCATTAAAAGTAAGAAAATAATATTAAAACAGTGCTAGCATCATCACTTCAACGAGGTTCAACCAGGACTGAAAAAACAAACACGAAACGAGACAATTAATTCAGGTAAAACAAATCAAGAGCATCTTTAAATGCAATCCTTGCTATTTTGGCAGCTAGCCTAAGAGGGCTCTTTGATACAAGTTCATTGGTATTAACTATTAGTTTTGCAATGTAATATTTTAAATGGTTTTTAATTAAATTTGTGTATAATGCGTTGATTGAATATTCTCCCAAACCCTTATTTGAAGAAGTATTATTATGTAAATTAAGTTTAATTTCTATTGCCTCTCGAATAACATTTTTAATACCCATATCGTTCTCAATGAGGGCGGTGTTTTCGAAAAGTATTGTGTGGGCTAGGATTTTCAAAATATAGTTACTTAGAGCCGTACCAAAAGAACTAGAAACACAATTACAATTTACAGCCATTGTAGTATTATCCTTATATTGCAGCAGGCGGATTTTTTCAAATTATGGTGGGTTCTACCAACATAATAATTGCCGAAGTCACATAGTATTTGGTACACCCCTCTTTGACGAGTAACTGGGTTCTCATCTTTACCAAAAATTAAAGAAATTCATTATTTTTATATTAATTATAAAAACTACATACATAATTTTCTGCGTACAAACTTTTTTTTTCGTAGTAATTTTTGACACATAAGAAAGGATCATTACATTTTGAAGGTTTATTAGAAGCGTCGCAAGGGCAAAGGACTCTTTATTCAAGAGAATATCTTTCTAGCCTACGACTAATTATATTATTAACAGACCGGATGGGATTACCGTTTCCAAAAGGTCCTATCTCTGATAAATTCAATTTTGCCGTGACGTGAGGATCCAAGCTATGTTTAGAGGACGAGTCCGCGAGAGAAGTTACAACACCTCTTTTAAACTTGTGGGAGGCTATTAGATTTAAAATAAAGGTATCTGTTGTTTTGAGTCTGTTTTCTATAAATACTAAAATCTAGTTTATCACTGCCACGAATTTAAAAAAATGGTAGGAAATGAGGCTAGTAGTTGGTTTCGTATTAAACCAGGAGTTAAGCAGGGTTTGCGTTCTATCCCCATTTATATGGATCATTTTGATGGACTTTGTGCTTGAGGAGCACAGCAAAAGCAATGTGGAGAACACGGAATCAAATGAAGAAGTAATACTTTCCTGGACTTTGACTATGCTGGTGAATTAACTTTTAGAGGTTTTGCGACTTTAGGGTGCAAGAATAGGTTTGAAAATTAATATTAAGAAGACTAAGTCACTAAGGCTAGGAATAAGTGAAGATGAAAAGGTGACGTTGGGTAAAGAAAAGATCGCTCAAGTGGACAGCTTCACATACCTTAGTATAAGTTTGAAAAAAATAAAAAAACAAATTGACCGTGGATTGTCAGTAAAATATACATATACTGATATTTGATCCTTAAAGTTTCAAGAATTTTTTATTTATTAAAGTAGAAAAAGTGAAAACATTTAAAATGTATATAGTTTTCAGTTAAAGTGCAAATTATGTTCTGGTCTTGAGAAGGCATGGGGTTGTTAACACTACTCATGTTAATTTTTGCTCGTTTTGAGTTTGACTCGGTTATTTATTGTAATTTCTGTTCCGTTTTGGGTTTCATTTATTTATTTATTGTGATTTGTGGTAGTTTTATGATTGGAAGATTATTTGACTTTATTTCTTCTCATTTTTGGTTTAATGGAGCTCTTTACCTATCTTTAAAAAACTTGTTTGTGTAGGAAAAGTTTTTTAAATTAATTCTAATCACAGACCTATGAGAGGAATATGCCATTGCAACTACACAGTCATTACTGAAAATTATAGCACTGACACCTTACTTATTCTTATGAGAATTAATAGCGACTACACAATAATCGGGTAATCAGACCAAATAAAATCTTTCCTACCAGCTCATCGAGCCTAGTCTGCACTTTAAAATAAAGATGATTCCGTTGGCCAAGAGCGGAGTTGATTTTGTTTCAAAGCACACTTATGAATATGCATGAGAATAAATCACGATAAATACATTTACATTAGATGAACCTTTACTAAAACTCACCATTAGCTTGACAACTCCATTTTGAAGTCAGTAATAGCCGAGTCTCTATCATACTGGTCAACACCACCATGTAGGGCAATACAGTCATAACCAGCCTTCATAAGGTCTTTTAATAGATCATCAGCAGCTTCTTGCTTATCAACAAATATAATTACGCTTCCTTGCTCGATGTAGAGGCCAAGAATTTCCAAAAGCTACAATGCAAACAAAATACTAGGATAAAAAACCTTACATTACAAGGAAGAAAATAACGATACTTTGAGCTATCTCAGGACCTTTATAAATATTATATATATATATCATTATATACCATATATATATATATATATATATATATATATAATATCTATATAACATATATAGTATAGATATATAATATATATATATTAGATATATATATATATATATATATAATATATATATATATAATATATATAATATATATATCTATATATATATATATATATATATATAATATATATATATATATTAATATATATATATATATATATATATATATATATATTTATATATATATATATATATATATATATGTATATAGACGTTACATAAAACACGGTCTATTGATGGTGTACAAGCAACACGGAAGAGAAATCGTATTCTTGGGCTTAAGGAATACTCGATTTCAAAGGCTTATTCTATTATTCACTTACGGTCTTCTGTCCCCTGAAGTTTCGTTGCCGTTTCAATTTCTGTCCACGGGCAAGCTAACTTATCTTAGCTTCTTTATGTAACTTTTCTAACGTTAGGAGTCTAGTAATATAAGGTCTTGATTAAAAAAAAATAACAGGAATTACTGAAAAAGTAAGAGTTAGAGGTTAAGAGTTAGAGTTTAGAGTCAGAGTAAGAGTTAGCGTAACACTTTTTGGTACATAAAACTGTTGGTCTGGCTTAACAGTTTAAAAGAAAAGTATTAAACTGTTATGTGCAAATTATTCTGCGTGCTTATTTAAGGATACACGTAAATGAAGAAAATGTAATAAAGAAATATAAATAAATGGGAATAAAAAACAAAATCTTTCAAATATGTGATCGTAGTGTCCATTTAGTCTGAGCAACATGTGAAAAAAGGAATCAACTTTTAAAAAATTGCTATACAAAGTAAGCTTTTATTAAACGTCCGACACCACTCTGCAAATATATTCAAGAGAGACGCTTGGCGCTCTTGCCAACTCTAGAATTAAAAGCCTTGATTGAGCCTATGATAAAGAGAAACAAGAATGGTCGATACTACTGCAAATGAGACTTTCAACATAGTGATTATCCTCATTGACATTTATACACTGTTATATGCCATAGTAGACTGTTTGAAAGCTATAAGATCAAAAACTCCAATTACTTGATAAAATAAAACTATGACTACCAAAACTATGTAGTTCAATGTATGGGAAAATTCCCGTCTTCTATTATTCACCCTGCATTGTTCTCTTCACAGAGCCCTCCCCCCCCCTCGAAGAGATGGAAAAGATGATATACTTCCTCAACACCAGGACCTACAGCAACTTCTTCTTCTTGCTGAAGATAGATGATCGTACCGACCGCCCATCATATCGATTAATATAGTGGAATGAAAAGGTCCCAACAAAACCAAAAACTTCGAGGATGGGGGTGGGACTTAAATGAAGACAACAAAAAATTTATTTATATTGCCTCAGAGACAAAAAAAACTAAAAAAAAAAAAAAGGAACTGATTCTTAATCGGAGAAGAAGCCTACCACTCCAAACACTTAGTGGAAATACAATCGTATTTTGCCCTTGGTAAGCTTTATTATTCTACCTTTTCAGATCATTCTCTTCTTTATCTTTCTGGGCTTTACCCTATATTTATGTAAAAAAACAAATATTAGTGATATCGAGTGGTATTTTTGTTTACGGGCCTTCTGTAAATTCCTTTTTGGTCTAGGAATGAGAAAGAACAGTAAATTAGTTCCTATCTTCCGGAAGATTACTGAGAAGCCGACTGGTTTACATGAAAAGCTTTCGGAAATGGTGGTCCGGGGTGTTCGTCGCCTCACGACGGTTTGATCTTGTTTTATGTAACTTTTTTTATTAATTTCACTATTTAATGTTATTGTTGATTTTGTTTTTTGTGTCAAATTTTTTCCCTAAAGTGTTTATTCCATTATTTATCTTTTGATGTAAATGGGTTATAAATAAATATTGATGTTATATTATTAAATTTTTTTTAAACATCGAATTCGAGGCTGCTATAAAAAACGGCTGAGTAGCTAAACGTCAGACACCCTAAGATCACATTTGCCACTTGTATTGAGTAGTTTGCTGCTAAATATAAAATGAAAGCGGGGTTGACGGAGAGGGTAGGACCAAGATATTGAACTTGCAAGACCCAAGTTTAACTGAACTTGAACTTGCAACGACTTTTGAGGCGATCGACGAGATTAGATGAGCTAAAAAGTCATCTCAAATATGTTTTATATTATTAACTTTTGAAAACTTTTCGTTAAAGATGCTTATACCAGTTAAATAAATACCTCACGCCTTATTTTCCTTGTAAATTAAAAAAAAGTGACTTTTGTGGCTCGAAACTCTTCATGTTTGGGTCTTAGAGGGAATGGAGTTAGTTAGAACTCAAAGTAACATTCCCAGCTCCACCTCCAAGTAAGATTTTAAGCTCAAGTCTTTAAAATGATTTTTTTTTGTAATTTAAGTTCAAAAGTTAAATACAGGTTTTACCTTTCATTCTTTTTTTTATTTTTATTAATTTTTGTTAGAAAATGGAAATAGGTACCCTGCCATTATAGTTAGTTGCAGATAGAGTTTGATTAAAAATCTAAAATAAACTAATTTTCTTGTAGTTATCAAGAAATCTTAGAAACTAAACAAACATTGCCTTTACTGAAAAAAGAATGTTAAGAATGTTTTTTTAAACATAATTTTTCAAATTTCTTGCGTGAGGGGGGGGGGCATCTCCCTCTTTTGTTCTTGGCATGACCTTGCGAGAAATCCTTACATTGTGGTCTCACAATATTACTCTATCGATCCTACAAACAAGACTAATAGCAGATGCGACATAAGTAGTAGCAATTTTAGTTTTAGTAGAGGTAGTACAAGTAGAGATTCTGGTAGTAGTTAGAGCAGTATTGTTAGTAGCGTATGGAGTCAAGGTAGCAGCAGTCATGTTGGAAATAGTTTAAAACGAAGCAACGTAGAACAATGAAGGAAAATGAGGTATATCTCGAGTAGTCTCAGGGGTGAGGGTAATAGTATTAGAATCCATGGTAGGAGTAGCAATGGTAGCAGCAGTCACTGTGGTAGGAGTAATACCACGAGTAGAACAGTCATTGTAGTAGCATTCTGCTAGAGTTAGTTAGGATAGAAACTTTCCGGGTAGAAGCAGTTGGGATAGGAGAAGTAGTGCAGGGATGATCATGGTAGTGGTAGTGCTGGTAGGATCAACTGTGGTAGGATTTATCTCTATAAAAGTGATCGTAGTAGGGTTTGTCTGTGTGGTAGCAGTAGCAGTGGCAGTTAGCGGTAAAACCCGTGGTAGGAGAAGTTGCAACAGGAGCAGAAGCAGCATAGCATTCGTAACAGGAATATCAATGAAGGAGACGTCATGGCTCGAATAAACGCGGTAAAAGTAAAGGTATAGCAGAAGCAGAACTATTCTTTTTGAGGTAATATTTGTCGTGGTCGGAGTGGTCATGATATAAGTAGGCGTGGTAAGAGCAGCCAACGTGGTAATAGTAGCCATCGCAACGGCAATGGAAATAAAAGCCATGGTAGGAATAGTCGTGGTAGGGCTAGTAGTGTTACCAGCAGTAGTAGTTGCGATTGGAATAATAGTGGCAGCACCAGTAGTTCTGGTTAAAACACGATCAGGACTAGACTTAGTTGTGGTAGTAGTGGCTGTGGTAAGATTAATCTTGGAAGGAAGTCTCGTAAGGAACTGTCATTCATCTCAGTGCTACCGGTAGTGGAATTAGTCGTTGTGGTAGGATTGGTCGTATGGTAGGAACAGTAATGATAAGTGATTCCAGTTTCAAAAAGGCGCAAAAATATCTACCATTTTACAGAAGGCTATTTATGAAGCTTATGTTGAAGAGGGCTATCCGCTTAGTTTTCACACCCATGTCCCTAGGGCTACACATATTATGCAACATACAATCATACCCGTTATTTTTAGATAACATAAGATATTAAAAAAAAAATATATAAGATATCAAAGAAATTTCAATCGGGAGCCCAGATGGGCTGAAATCACGTTTCAGAGTTGAAATAGAAAAAAACATTAGAAGAAAAAAGAAAAGAACAGCGGCAGCAAAAATACAACTGACCAAAAAATTAAAAGAATGTAAAAACAATTTGGCATCAAAAACATAAAAAGGGCCATTCAAGAATTCATATAAAAGTGGCTAAACAATACAATAACACATAACAACACAGAATGAATCATCATTCATTAAAGATTAGGTCAAAGTGTCATGTGATAAAATTGGTCAAAAAAGCAAGAAAGAGGAAGGAGGGAGAAAGTCATAAATATGTCAAAATATTAAAAACAATTAAAGCTAGTAAGAATTATAGAGAGTATAAAGTTAATAAAACGCTAAAAGGGAGGAAAACGAAGAAACGGGCACAAATAACAAAATAGGGGAACTATCAGGTTGTTGTACTATTTTTCTGGCAACGTTATAGATCACAGTTTTTTTCACATCTGGAGGTAAAACAGGGGCGAAAAAGAACAAAAATATGGGCGGAGTCCGGGTGAGAAGTGTCTTTCAGGGGAAAAGTTTTGAGTGCGAGGGATTAGTATAGAATTTTTCCAAAAACGAAGGAACAGCGTAACTCTTCTACACTCAGGTGTTACTAACCTAACTTTTTTTATAGAAGACGAGAGTCTGGAACTTCACCTTCTTTGAAAATTACACGAAGGGCTCTTTTTTGGATAGATTTAATTTTATTCTCCTCTTTTTATAGGAATGCCAATGTGCCAATCTCAACAAGCCAATTCAAGATGAGGGCGGAAAAGGGGAGGTCAAATCCTTAAAGGACGGGAGGGGGGACCAAATTTTTAAAGAACTTAAGGACGGAGATAGGAGTGTAAACTTTGTATATGGCATTTTTAACATGGATATTCCACTTTGAATTAGAAGCAATCCTGACACCGATTCATTTCAAGGAGGACACAGCAACGTCTTGAGGGATAGGCTAAGGAAACAGGTTTTGGTCTTTTCGACCATTTCGATCAAACTGACTGTCTTAAAACTTTGATACAATACCATATTGGCAACGGGATTCCAGAAGATGGATGCCAGCCCTCTGTTTGGTGTTATCAGTTATAAGAGAACCTGATCCCTGAATTTATGACCGAATAGCCCCCTCTCAACTTTCTACATCATCTTTTAAATATAATGAGGCAGAAAAAATAATTCAATCGATAGTTCATCAAAAAAAAGTTATTTGTTAAGAAATGCCTCTTATATCCATAAAATTATAATTGTAGTTATTAATTTTCACTCCTAAAATGGGTGTTAATTTACCTTCATGAACTTATTGTCATCTTCGATAATAAGGACGTGTTGCACAACTTCTTTGGCCACGACAGAACGACCACCAACAGTTATTTCCAAAGGTGTATGAAGAATATGCCTCGCTAAAGCTTCCATCTGCCGTGGAAAGGTAGCACTGAATAAAACAGTTTTGCCGATCAGGTCGGGTGTTGTCCATAATCCTCATTACCTAAGGGGTTAAAACAAAATCTGAACTGTTCGACAAAACTAGCTTTTTTTCAAGATTAAAAAACGACTCAATTTACTCAAAACGAGTGTTTTCCGCATCCTTTTTACCTAGGATTTGTTTCTACGTTAACATTAATTTTAACTTTTCTTATGTTGAGCCAAGAAGTTAAAACCAGCAAAATCGTAGATAATAAATAAAATTAAGCTAATGGAGCAACATTTAACATATTAATGATTTGACCTAGCTAATTTCCACCTTTGAGCGTCCATGCTTAACATATTTACAACAGTTAACAAGAAAACCCTGATTTATCTTTGAAAAAGATAGCTTATCTTTCTCATACGCTGCTAAAACACTGGGGGGTAAACTCTGTCTTTCTAGCCCATAAAATAAGGCATTCAGCGTTGCCTTTAAAGAAATATTGTCAAACTCGTCCATCAAGAGGAACTATAAAAAGTGCGCAACATCAAGTGGCAGGGTATATTAGGACAAGGTAGAAGCAAATGTTATGTGAATACTGTATCTAGAAAGATCATATTGTATATTATTATGCTAAACGTCAAACAACTTGGCGTGCCATTATTGGATGAAAACCTCTATTTTGACTCTCGTGCACTCTCACGGAGAGTATTTTATGGCTTTTATTTCCTTTCTTTTTGTTCAACTGATTCGCATAAATAGAAGTGGAAGTCGTACTTAGGTGTCCTATTTGTGCGAAACCGGAGAGTGAAGCTCTTTACCATGAACATCAACAACAACAAGAACAACAAGGAATTCTTTTCGCAAGACAGTGGAATTCTATATTTGAACGAATATTTCGACTCTATATCCAAGGGTCATCCTCGGCTAAACATAAATATATAAAAGAAAAGAAACATTAAAGACTTACGGTCCTGGTTGAACGTCGCTGAAGCAAGGATGCTCGGACTGTTTTAAAACTTTTCATTTTAGTTTTAATGGTCGTATTTTAGTCTCTTTTCTTTTATATACTTATGTTTTGGTGGGGGACGGCCTTTGGACATAGGGTCGAAATGTTCATTCAAATGTAGAATTCTACTGTCTTGCGAAAAGAATTCCCTCTTGTTCTTCTTGTTGCTGATATTTATGATGGAATCGCAATGATATTTATGATGGAAACGCAATGTTCGTCGCTATTTAAACTCTCTACCTTATAGTTGGTCAAACCAATTTAGATTCTATTTTTCAAGGTTTTGTTTTTCAAATCTTCTATTCATCATTGGATCCTTATGAACCATTTTATAAGTTTCTAAGGACAATTGGTGACACGAAAATCAATGCTGTAGTCAGGCATCGCAGCTTGCCAAAAGCGCGTGAGGCATTTAGCAAAGAAAAACTATAAAACTCAAATATATGCACACAAGAACATTAGTTCAGCTCCTAATAAGGGAATCTGGACGCCTAACTTGCAATACATGATCCCATTCCTCTTAGACAAATATTACGGGTATAGCTCCTGTTTCTCTTTGATTCAACCATGTTCTGGAAATGTTCTGGAAACAGTACAAGACACTGTTTACCAAGACATCCCAAAAGTTCAAAGGGAGAATCCATTGATTAACCTCTCAGATTCCATATTAATTACTTTGGACTCTTAAAAATAGTTATTTCATACGGCAATTCGAAATATCACTTCAAAAATTTAACCAGACGCCTGAAAATTTCTTCTTTAGGAGGTAAATGGGTATATTCACTTCCTATACCGTTTATAAATCAAGTGGACTAAGGTCAAAGTGAATAGAGAACTTCTGTCCTATTAAAAAGGGTGTGCGTTAAAGATTTAAGAATTTTTCTAGTCCCTTTTCTTACTACCTTTTTTTCTTTACAGAACATTCTGCTAATGAATGTTAGTTCTTTTAGTGGATGATAAACATGTTATTTATAATATTGAAGGAGTGTTTCATACTATTAACGCTTGTGTACAAGCATATGAAACACTTTTATATAGAACTCTCACTGTTATAGGCAATTTCTGACCGTAATTATAATATCTAGTTCGGTTGCCTTAATTTCATTCATTTTTCATGAAACTTCATTATTGGCAGTTTCAGCTTAGGATTAGAGATAATAAGTTCACATAACGTTAAATCAGTTCAGTCTTCTTCGAGTCATGTACACCGAACCGTAAATACCTAAATCTAATTTGAATACACGGTTGGATGTGGTGAATGAATGACAAAAGAAACAAGTCAGAATTCATTAAGAAACTGTTGGCATATTCCATCCATTTCCCACCATTGAGATGGTATATATTAACAACGAAAATCTTTCTCATTCTTTGCAATTCCAAGTCGGTTTCAAAAATGACAAAAAGCCCTATCAACTTAATGAGTAATATGATATCCCTTGTTCTGGGTTTCCAGAAACAGTCTTACCAATGTACAAACGAAAAAGGATAATAATCTTTCTTGACAGCTCACTAATTAATGAAGTCCAGGAATTGTACTCTGCCAATGATAAAGCATATCATAGAAATAGAAATGAATTATCATAATGAGACAAATTAAAAATAAAAAGCACGAATTAGTCAAAATGGTGCTGGAGGATCGGAGCGTACATTATCATCTTTTGGAAAATTTCCTCTTCTCTCCCTCCCCCCTCACTCTCTCTCTTTCTCGCTCTTTCTTTTGGTTGTATTGCTCTCTCTCTCTCTCTCTCTCCTCTCTCTCTCTCTCTCTCTCCTCTACCTCTCTCTCTCTCTCTCTCTCTCTCTCTCTCTCTCTCTCTCTCTCTCTCTCTCTCTCTCTCTCTCTCTCTCTCTCCTCTCTCTCTTCTCTCTCTCCTCTCTCTCTTCTCTCCTCTCTCTCTCTCTCTCTCTCTCTCTTCTCCTCTCTCTCTCTCTCTCTCATCTCTCTCTCTCTCTCTCTCCTCTCTCTCTCTCTCTCTCCTCTCTCTCTCTCTCTCTCTCTCTCTCCTCTCTCTCTCTCTCTCTCTCTCTCTCTCTCTCTCTCTCTCCTCTCTCCTCTCTCTCTCTCTCTCTCTCTCTCTCTCTCTCTCTCCTCTCTCTCTCTCTCTCTCTCTCTCTCTCTCTCTCTCTCTCTCTCTCTCTCTCTCTCCTCTCTCTCTCTCTCTCTCTCTCTCTCTCTCTCTCTCTCTCTCTCTCTCCTCTCTCTCTCTCTCTCTCTCTCTCTCTCTCTCTCTCTCTCTCTCTCCTCTCTCTCTCTCTCTCTCTCTCTCTCTCTCTCTCTCTCTCTCTCTCTCCTCTCTCTCTCTCTCTCTCTCTTCTCTCTCTCTCTCTCTCTCTCTCTCTCTCTCTCTCCTCTCTCTCTCTCTCTCTCTCTCTCTCTCTCTCTCTCTCTCTCTCTCTCTCTCTCTCTCTCTCTCTCTCTCTCTTTCTCTCTCTACAATAATGTTTTAGAGCCCCTAACATTCAAAAAATCAACCAAATCAACAAAAACCAACATTTAAAAACCAACCTGAGGTTCAAATCCCATGTCAAACATCCTATCTGCCTCATCAAGAACAATGTAAGTGACTCTTCTTAGATTGGTAACCCTTCCTAAAAAAAAAATATAAGGTCAATCCCTGAAAATACAATTAATACGGACACAAACTCCGATGCGTTTTTACAACAAACAAAACAGACTGGATGTATTTTCATCTATGAAAATACAGGCTCAATAAGGATAATGAGGTACCTGTTTGAGTTTGAAACTACTTGGTAATTAATGGTAAGTAAAACAAATTGAATCAACAGATACTTAAAATTTTTAAATAAATATTTTTAAAGATTCTACTTTTAATGCTGACCCAATACAAATTTCGTGAGAAATATTTTACCTACAAATTCAAATAGACTATTTCTAAACATAAGCTTAAATTGCATAATTTCGTAAAAGGGGAAACACCGCGTGATCTTGTTAAAAATTATTATCTCAAATTCAACAGCTCAGATCGCATAGAGGACATCAGACAATTTTTTGTCACCAGAAGATCCGATTACAGTGAAGTTTGTGCAGGATCATGATGTTAGAGAACAGCTACATGGACCGTGATATTGTCAGCAAAATGGTAAATAGGTTATTGGGATTGTAATCAAAATTTGGATTTGACATCCAGATCAAAGTAAAAAAAAATGGATAGTCGATTTTTTCGCGTTTTCTAAAAGCTCTTGTCAGATTCTACAAAATAGAACACTCGCCAACCCTGATGAAAGTTCGAAGAATTTGGTCTAGAGACTTATTTCTGTAAATACCAGACGTCTTGAAAAAAAAACCTCCCACCTAATATCTTGTTTATTTGTATTTATGGTATCAGTTAAGTCATTTGTAAAGGGTGTCAACAAAAGGTTAAATCAGAAGTATTTTTACCCGTTTATGCAAAACTTAAACATCTGGGTGTGAATGAGTTCCCACCAGACCAAGTTTGTCAGGTTTTTACTGGAACCAAGTGTGGAAGAAAGAGACAATTTTATTATGTTTCCAGTTCAATTTCCATTCTCCAAGGAAACTATTTTATCGTGACTAAGATCTGTCTTGTCTGATTCTTCACACAAAGGATGTCTCACATAGAGGAACACACACCAATATCTCAAAAGTCCATTCACTGGAGCCAAAAATCTTGTGCAATTTCCAACTCTTATGAGTTCTTTTATATTTGAAATTTACATAGTCAAAGAACTAAATTTCGTCTGATTTATTTCTTTTTTCTCAACTGCTCTTTTCAAACTTGTAAATGTTCAAACGTTGGACCAGTCTATTCGCCATCGATTAAACGTTGTGCTTGTCAATCCTTTAATATCTCTTAGAATGGTACGTCCCACAAAGAATTTCACCTTAACAGAAAAAATAAATAAAAAATAAAACAATCACACGTTTCTTAAAATTGATCTCGAAAAATGTTGTTTCTTCTTAAAACCCACTTAATTCCATATCTCCTGACATCCGATCATTGTTGTTACTTTTAAAAATGCCCCATATATGCAAGCTACTATAGTGTTGCCCCAAAATGTCGCCATATTGTCCCACAAAAATGTACCCTATATGCAAGCTATTGTTGTGTAACTTTGCCTCAACATAAAACCTATCATTTGTTTGGAATTTATTTAATGGTAAGAACAATTTGGTTCCAGAAAACAATTTATTTTAGCATCACTTGCTC
This sequence comes from Artemia sinica, assembly GCA_027921565.1. Taxonomy (NCBI): domain Eukaryota; kingdom Metazoa; phylum Arthropoda; class Branchiopoda; order Anostraca; family Artemiidae; genus Artemia; species Artemia sinica. Next base: position 34,489,256 of record CM051270.1, read on the forward strand.
ATCAGAAAACAATAATGTGTGCTTAACCCAAGTATCTAGCCCTTCTCGTCTATTTTTGAATGTCCTGTACGATTTCTGCTTACAGATCAAATTCCGAGATATAGGTAGAAGAAAATATTTCTTAGCCTCTGTAGAAGCTAAAACCTTTCATTGTTGACCGAGAGTTCAGTGACTGAGTGAATTCGGAATTGTTTAGTTCCTAAATTTATCTAAGATAGAACTTATGTTTTTTTTGGAGATCTAAGCAAGAAATTGTTCAAATTGGAATTGATCATTCAGTTATTTCTTGAAATAAAATCAGAAGAATTGAGACATACAAATATTTGGAATTATTCTTGATGAGTTTTTGTCTTTCCATTATCATTCTGATCATCTGTGCGTAAAGCTTCTAAAATTTAGGTTGTTTACATAGAGTAAAATATGCTTTTCCTTTTCGAATTATTAAAATTCTTTATCATTCATTGATATAATCATACCTAAAATATTGTCCTACATTGTCTACTTAAATACACTCCATATTCATTTTATTCCACTCCAGATAACACAAAATTAAGCTATGAGAATCCTTGGTGCTTTCCTTCATCGCCCTACACAACTTCAAAGTCCTTCAGAAACAGAAACTCTTCTTATTTTTTAACATATTAAGCCTTATTCAACTTAAAAATTTGCAGTTATCCTTTTGGCACTAAGATATTCAGTTTTCAGCCATTTACTTTATAATTCACATTTTCTTGTCGCCCTATTGCTCACTCGCTTCTTCTTCAGCCCGTTCTGGAGAATATAGACTCTCCTTAGTAAATTATCAAAGAGCTACAGTTTCCATGAGGCTTCAAATTCCTTTTAAAGCAAATAGACTTAAACTTAATAATATATATAAAAATTTGAAATAGCCGATCTCTTTAAAAAAAAAGAAGAAGAAAAGTATGCATTCTTTACTCTTGATAACAGGGTCGTTTTATTCTATAAATTTTATTTGAGCATAATACTGCGAGTCTACCATGCCGGGGTAGCCTCCTTTGTCCCTCTCCAGCTGTAAGTTTCTATGTTTTTTTTCTTTGATTTTACTTTATTTGCATTTTTTTATTTGGATTATTAAGTTTATTTTGATAATAGACAGCCTTCGATTAGAGCTTTGCACCAAATTGGTTCTATCTGAATATTTTTGTTTGTTTATTTATTGTGGTAAATAAAAATCTTGAATCTTAGTCAAACACATATCAGAAATCAGTAATAGGCACAACAAACCAGTAAAATTTGCAAGTCCTTTGTTGCCAAAGATGACAACAAGTTCAACAGCTACTTGTTATCACCAAACATAAAACTTATACCAACACTTGTCGTGTAAGACTTGAGAAAAGCAATTAGATGAAAAAGCAAACCCTGTAATGATAAAAGTTTCAATGTAATCTATCATGTATGGTGCAGTGAAATTATGTTTAAAACTTTCTGCAATGGTCGAGGATGAAGAGTTTTCCACTTGTTGGTGTTGCTGCCCCAAGGGGACGCAAGTGATGCAGTCGAAAATCTACTTCTACCATACGAAATCTAGCCATAGACTTTGCCATAGAAATCTAGACCACTGACCTTTACAGTTCAAGCGCTAGCAGACTTCTAGCCATCATTACGATTGATAATTTTTATCGTAAGTCTGAAAATATTCTCTCTATGCATAAGCTTTTCACTTTTTTCGAGAATTTAATTAATGTTTGATTTTTGTTTCATTTTTTATTCAGTAATGTTATTAAGCCTATTGTAAATCGATGCTTTGTTTCATTTGTCGAAGTTTATTTTACAATTTTATGAATGTATTTTATATACACCTAAGTTTGAGGGAAATAAATAAATAAAATTAGTTCAAGGAGTTCCGAACTTCTGAAACCTTAAAACCTATTTCCAAATGGAATATAAGAACTAACAGCCTGAACTTGATCAGGCAAAGTATTCCTTGGCTTTAGCTATGTGCAAAAGCAAATTCAAGGATTTCCATTCGAAAGGTAAATGAGGCACAGAAATTGCTCACTTTCCTGAAAATCCGTCTCCTATCCCCTCGATCCCCGGTATTTGTCCCACACATTTCAAGCACACCCAAGCACTTTAACGCAGAGGTCAGAAAAAGGGCACCCCCTCTCAAAATAATTGTTCTCAGGGAACTGAGCAGCGTTTCAACTCAGATCATTTTTGCACCAAATCATGGTAACTCGTTTTTGAACAGTCATTATCTTTTTTTCTCTGTACCGCAACGAAGTTGTCAGCTCCTTAAAATTAGAAAAAAAAAAAAAAATCTATTTCCCATGAACAAATATTTGTGCAAAAAATCTGAGGTCATATTTTCTAATCACTTCACCAGAGATTATTAATCAGCTGTTAAAAAAAAAAAAATCTATTAATCTTAATTAAAAAGCTTATCTTCTGACCTTGGGGTAACTTCCTAATATCACTACTATGAGAGGGCAAAAGGTATGTATGACCGTCCACGATGTCCCTCCCCGGACATGTCCCTGCATATATATATATATATATAATATATATATATATATATATATATATATATATATATATATATATATATATATATATATATATATATATATATATATATATATATATATATATATATAATATATATATATATATATATATATATTGACCAGTGTAATCATATACATTCGATGAAGAAAGAGCTAAATACTAATGACTTACCATTATTGGCAGCTAAAATTTCAATCATTCTCCCAGGTGTACAGACAATGATTTCAGCACCACGTTTAAGTTCAGCAATTTGCTCAGATATCCCAGTGCCCCCATAAACACATACAGTGTTTAATCCAATGCTTTTTCCAAATTTTTTTGATTCTTTTCCAATCTGCAAACACAGCTCACGAGTCGGCGCCATTATAAGAGCTAAAAAAAAGATTAAACGTTATTCAATGCACTTGTTACAGTTAATGAAACCAGAACAAAGGCTTCTCTTTTCCTTCAACGGTACAGGAGCACAAAACAGTAGCACAGGGAACACAAATTTTCGTCTATTTACAGCTTTCAACGGAACTGCGAGAAGGATGGAGGGTTCTTCGGGACCAGAATTATTGGTAAACTAAAGATGTTTGCTCCATGATTTCCAATCCCCACCCCCTTCCTACAAGTCCGAAAAGAAGGAATTCAGGAAAGAGTTGTCATTTTTAAACGACTTTATTAGTGACTATTGGAAGTTATCTTTAATATAAAAAAAAACATTTAAACATTTGTAACGCAAAGAGGTTTCTTTGATAGCCTCGTCGTTATACCCAAGAAAAAGAAGATAACTTAATTACATTAATAACTCCACTTCATGAGCAATAATTTACTTCTTTTTCATTCTAAACCAATGAAAATTACATTTTTCCGTCTTTCTGCTCGAGACTTACAGACTCTTAAACCTAACCATATACTGTTTTTACGCGGTTAAATATGGATGAAGTTTTTAAATAAGTAATTTGCGTACATCATTCTATTCAAAAACAGAAATTACCAACATTTTTCTTTGACATTATCAGCCTATTTCACTGCAATTGGAAGTATTACTTAATTTTTTTAATATTACCTTACTTTACAAAGCAGAGGCAACATATTCGAATGTCAAGTTAGCAGTCTGAAAATTTCAACTAGAAGAGGTCCAAAATTCACGTTAAATGTTCGTTCTAGATTTTCATATTTCTACTTGGTGTCATAGAATCTTCTATTAAATAAAGACATATTACCTTTCTGATAGACAACTGAATGATGGAAAGCTAGAATTGTGACTTGTATGTTATTATGTCCATGACAGGAGAGCTATATAAAACAGAGCTTATCGCACAAGACTTTCTCTGGATGAGTTGCAGAGGAGAAAAAAGTATACCATCAACTAATTATTGTTTTCAAAAAGGCATTATCGTTTGTTTAATCATTTGTTTAGCTGATTCACAGAAAATTAGACATTACTATAAAAACTTCCCACCAAAATTCTACTAGAAATACACATATCCTAATTAATTCTTTTTATATAAAGATTAATTTTTTTCATTAGTGTTGTCTGATGAAATGGACTTCCGCTAATTGTCAATTGTTATATCAGCCTGTTATAAAGACGTTGTGTATATTTCTCCTTGATACAGCTTTCAAAGCAAAATCAAAGTCGGTGAGGTGGGCAAGCTCCTAAATTCTTCTTCCAGAATTTACATCTATTTTTCAGTCTAGATGAAATTAAATTTCCTCTAAAATGTCCGGATTTTAAGTGAATTCCTCAAGAAGATGAAAATTCCATTTAGCCAAGAGAAGTAGACTCCTTCCGCAAAACAAATCTTTAAAGACACGATCATATCAAGTAAATTGAAAAAGGCTGAATGCATTTTTTTTCTTATTCCACATTTACCATCTTCTTCCTGATTCTGTCATCCGAAAACTATTGCTTTAATCTTTTTTCAGGTGATAGAAATAATATTGAGCATATAGCCGCAAATATAAAGTTCACCAACATTAATCATTTTATTAACAAACTGAAGCAAATAGAGCTTATAATCACTTACCTAGCGGACCATCACCTTCTTCGAGAGGTGGTTGATCTATAACGTGTCTAAACAGGGGAAGCAGGAAGGCCAATGTTTTCCCACTACCAGTCTTGGCAATTCCTATGATATCTCTGCCTAGAAGATTGAAAGATTGGTTGTTTAAGTGTGATTTAAGAAGTTAACGTTAATTTTCTTTTCATCAAACTATTTTTATTTGCAATCACCGATGCAATGAGATAAATAATTTCTGAGACCACACTGGCTAATCATGATAAACAAAAAAATCGCGAAGAAAGGAAACGAGGACAATTAACAGCCAGTGAAAAAATTGAAAAATTATGCAAATATTTCGGTCAAGACCTCCGCTTGACCGTCCTCAGTGCAGAATAAAACTGATAAAAATGTAAAAACCAAACCTTAAAATAAAACACACCAAACTAAAATTGGACGACCCTTTCCTAGTAACGGTGAAAGGGTAACTGAATAAAAAACACAAGTCTAAATGGCATTTCAGAATTTCATTTTGCGTAAAGCACTTTTAAAGGCTGATCGCTTTCCAGTTTGATTGTTATCGGAGACTCTATTCGATTGCACAATATAACTTTGTGGATGTATGTAAAAACGATCAGAATTAATAATTTTGTCATAAATGGGACTTAGAAAAATTTCTCCAGTGTCTCTATTGAGAGCTACCTTTTGGTGAATGTGCTTTTTATTTCAACTGCCTCCCTGAAAACTTGCGTGAGACCTTTAACGGGGGCAACGATAGAGGCCTCGTCAAACAAAATGAAATGGTGTGGATTCTCGTACACATGTTGCGCCAAGGCGGAATCAGAAACCTCAGGCCTTTGGCGTAACCTCATTGCCTTGTCGATTGAGGACTTGTGCTCAGATAACCTCTCCCCCAATTGCTGTTGGGTTCTACCAACATAAAAACAGCCACAAGAACAAGGAATTCTATAAACACCACTACCCAGAATGGGGCTGGTTTTATCTTTGCCGTTGTTAAAAAAGTTCTGTGTAATATTTGAATTTTTAAAGGCGACGCTAAGTTTATGTTTTTTAAGGATTCTTTTCAATTTGTCACTCAATTTTGGAATGTAGGGTAGAACAGTGAAAAGTTTCTTATCATCCACCAATGGGACGGTATCTGTTGGGGCTTGTGGACCTGATGCACTTCCCTCTGCCTTTTTTCGTCTTCTGTCTATAATGGTCTCAAGTAATTTTATAGGGTAGCCATTGCAAAATAAAATGTCCTTAATATAGTTCAATTCTGAGTCTATGTGAGGCTCTGAGCATATTCTTATTACTCGGTCAACCAAAGAAATAACAACTCCTCTTTTGATGCAGGGAGAGTGGTTGGAGGAAAAATGCAAATACCTATCGTTATGCGTAGGCTTTCTATAAATAGAAAATTCAAGGCCAGGAGACTTATTGAAAATTAAAACATCTAGAAAGGAAGTTTGTGGTTATGTTCTAGTTCTAAAGTGAACTGAAGGTTAAAAATTCAAATATTACACAGAACTTTTTTAACAACGGCAAAGATAAAACCAGCCCCATTCTGGGTAGTGGTGTTTATAGAATTCCTTGTTCTTGTGGCTGTTTTTATGTTGGTAGAACCCAACAGCAATTGGGGGAGAGGTTATCTGAGCACAAGTCCTCAATCGACAAGGCAATGAGGTTACGCCAAAGGCCTGAGGTTTCTGATTCCGCCTTGGCGCAACATGTGTACGAGAATCCACGCCATTTCATTTTGTTTGACGAGGCCTCTATCGTTGCCCCCGTTAAAGGTCTCACGCAAGTTTTCAGGGAGGCAGTTGAAATAAACAAGCACATTCACCAAAAGGTAGCTCTCAATAGAGACACTAGAGAAATTTTTCTAAGTCCCATTTATGACAAAATTATTAATTCTGATCGTTTTTACATACATCCACAAAGTTATATTGTGCAATCGAATAGAGTCTCCGATAACAATCAAACTGGAAAGCGATCAGCCTTTAAAAGTGCTTTACGCAAAATGAAATTCTGAAATGCCATTTAGACTTGTGTTTTTTATCAGTTACCCTTTCACCGTTACTAGGAAAGGGTCGTCCAATTTTAGTTTGGTGTTTTTATTTTAAGGTTTGGTTTTTACATTTTTATCAGTTTTATTCTGCACTGAGGACGGTCAAGCGGAGGTCTTGACCGAAATATTTGCATAATTTTTCAATTTTTTCACTGGCTGTTAATTGTCCTCGTTTCCTTTCTTCGCGATTTTTTGTTTATGCAATGAGATAAATTTCCGCAAGCCTAGGCGTGTGTTCAATTTACTTCTTTTCTTGTTAAAAAACAAACCCTTCTTCAACGCAGTCCAGTCCTCATAATTATTTACCTTTCAATTTTTTCAAAAATTTTTCAATTTTTTCACTGGCTGTTAATTGTCCTCGTTTCCTTTCTTCGCGATTTTTTGTTTATGCAATGAGATAAATTTCCGCAAAGCCTAGGCGTGTGTTCAATTTACTTCTTTTCTTGTTAAAAACAAACCCTTCTTCAACGCAGTCCAGTCCTCATAATTATTTACCTAAGTGGGATACGACACTTACGACAGAAGGTATAATACAAAGCAGAAGCTTGTCATTAAAGGAGGCTCTTTCTTTTTCTTGCTCTCTCTTTTTCTCCTCTCTCTCTCTCTCTCTCTCTCTTTCTTTCTTCTTTCTTTCTTTCTTCTTTCTTTCTTTCTTTCTTTCTTTCTTCTTTCTTTCTTTCTTTCTTTCTTCTCTCTCTCTTCTCTCTCTCTCTCTCTCTCTCTCTCTCTCTCTCTCTCTCTCTCTCTCTCTCCTCTCTCTCTCTCTCTCTCTCTCTCTCTCTCTCTCTCTCTCTCTCTCTCTCTCTCTCTCTCTCTCTCTCTCTCTCTCTCTCTCTCTCTCTCTCTCTTCTCTCTCTCTCTCTCTCTCTCTCTCTCTCTCTCTCTCTCTCTCTCTCTCTCTCTCTCTCTCTCTCTCTCTCTCTCTCTCTCTCTCTCTCTCTCTCTCTCCTCTCTCTCTCTCTCTCTCTCTCTCTCTCCTTTTTTTTCTTTTAAATTCATTTGGGATTATATTAAGCAACTTACCAGACATGATTGCAGGTATTGCTTGCGCTTGAATAGGTGTAGGCTTTTCATAATTCAATTTTTTAAGGACATCGAAGACTTTCTTGGATACACCACATTGTGCCCAGGTTTTTATAGGCTTCGGACAATCTTTACCCTTAATCTTGATACCTTCTAATTCCTAGAAATGAAAATATACGACATTTATTTTATCTTCCTTTCAATTAAAACTTGCATAGAACACATCGACGTTAAAAATTTTCTTCCTTTTTTTATTGATTGATGTCCGATTAAAACTTTGCACACAAAACACCGTTTGGGTAGCAAGAAAGAGTCTGTAAAACAAGAGAATAGACACATACAGATTAGACACTCGTGCGGATGGGGAATCTGAGGATGTTTCGATTACTGTTTGTCATTTTAGGGGAGAGCAGGGCCATTCAGATTAATCCTAGGAGGTAAATCCCCCTCCCCATGTGCAGGCACTGTACGAACACTCCAGACGTTGTGTCTCAGTAAATTTTTAAGCGTGAAAATGAGCTGATATGGGGCTTGTTACCTTTAATACCGAACTAAACGTTAAACGCGAATCTTAATTATTGTTAGGAATTTCAAGTATTTCCTATCTTATTAACGTTTGAAAGCTATTAATTATATTCCTTAACATAAAATTCGCATATTATTAAAAATAACAACGACAAAAAAGAGGTATCAAAGAATTTTAACATAAATCATTCCTCTTTAGCTTATTAATGGATTAACCTGCCTATGTTTCTGACATTTATACGAGGGTATCTTTAGGCTTAAAATTAACTATAATTGAACCGTCTTTAACTAAATTTTTATAAGATGTGCCTATTACACTATAACATGTAGTTTTAGGCTCAGGAAGACTTCTTTGTGTTGTTATTCCAAATTTTTACACACAATTTAAAGACCTATTGTCCTGCTAATTTAACTGTTTACAATAAATTTAAAGCTTAATTCGCAACTTTTCCCTCGCCCACAGTTTTTGTTGAATGATATTTTTAACTTTACCTCTTCGTGAAATTCGGATTGTGTGCATCTGTTATTAATGTTTTAATTATTCTTAGTTTAGTCGATTATGCAAGCTATTTAAAGTACATCAAAATAAATATATTTTTTACCACCCAGGTTCATCTTAGGTTCATTCAAACTGGAAAACCATGATTTTTTGAAAAAAAAATTCTTTTAGTTGTTTGAAAATTATGAAGTTTTTAGGACAGCACCACATTTTCTTCAGTATTGCAACATTGAACCGTGAATATAAATAATCAGAATTAATTATCTAAATTTGATTACAATTTTCTTCAGTAGATTCCAAACATTAACACTCTGTTGATTCCCAAAAATAACTATACCTTCAAAGAGAAGCTATACCTTCATAAGCTGTTTGGTGCATTAAGTTTTTACCTTATTTATTGCTGATTCTTCACAAACATTTTCTTTTTCCTAAATTTAGCAAACACTACTACCAAAAACTACATAACCAGATTTAGTGTTTTTTTTCATTTTTTTTTTATGGAATTTTCTATTTTTTGCTACTTTATTAAGATGTATATGCTTATTGGCGCGCTGGATTTAGGATCCTTTGTTTGAGAGGCCGATGGTTCGAATCCTAGTGTACCCAATTATTTAGTTTGGGACGGGTCAGTGGCGTGACTCTGTAAGCTCAGCCAGAATCGACCCAGCTCTAAATGGGTACCAGGAGAAATATGGGGATGGTAAACAGGAAGGGTGTGCGAAAGCACAGGATGGCTGGCCCCCATCCCCCCATTGCACTTCCTGGCTGAGATCAGCTCCAAACGGAGATCAGCACCACCGGTTCGGACCTTAAGGGTCTAGTGCCACAGTAATTTTTACATGCTTATGTAAGTTTCAACTTAACCAATTCAGACACTCAGATTTAATTATCAGTGTCCTTGTTATTTTGCAGCAATTTTATATGCTGAAATAAATATACAACAATAGATCTTGATTATCATATTTTATGCAATGAAGTTTTTTTTTTAAGGATCTCCGAAGTTTCAAAGAAAAAGAAAATTAAAGAGTCCTTACAACGAAACCGACGACAATCAGTATAAAAATTCAGACCATATCCTCATATAGAATCTGATCAATTCCATCAGCAACGCCTATTTCAGCCCTGAAACAGATCTAAAAAAAAGTTCATTTTTTTTTTTTCAGAAATAACACTTAATTGTTTAGGAAAAATCTGTGGAGTAATTTTGTATGGTTCGGATATTGCGTATGACACATTATTTTTTAGAAAGAATTTTCAATTCTTTGTTTCAATTTCTGGTGTTTAATAGCCCGAAAACTAAGGACGTAAAAAGTCGAAACTTTATCAAACTATTAAAATTTGTCTTGTTAAAAGAAAAAAAAAAATGTAAAACAAAACTCCAAACTCAGAACACCTAAACTATAAGACAGAACGAGCTTTAAAAAATCATTAGGCAAACATTGTTGGTAATAGGAAAACTTTGATTGTAATTTATTTAATCAGCATAAATACTTTTTATCAGAACCTTATATCTTAACTTCAGAGCAAAGAAGGTTTTAATTTTGTTCTCCAGTTTTATACGTGAAACCTGTGTACATAAATTAAAAATAATTCCCTCTTTAATAGATAATACATTGGAGGCAAATGATTTTTTACTATGGTAACACTAGAACGTTGGCTCAGATCATATTAAATAAAAAAAACAAGTTTTTTTAACTGAAAATAAGGAGTGACATTAAAACTTAAAACGAGCAAAAATTATTCCGTAAATGAAAGGGGCTGTCCCCTCCTCAACGCCCCGCTCTTTACGCAAGCTGCTAATTCTTGTTTAGGCTAAGAAGGTATTAATAATAGAATACTAATTGCTCATTTTATGACAAAAAAGTTCAGGGTATCAGTTATAGTAGTATACGCCCCTGTAGAACCGACTGACGGAGATACTAGTGACTCAGATGAATTTTGCTTACAGTTACAGGAGCAAATAGACAGGGTCCCAGGTAGAAATATGATGTTATTACTGGGAGACTTTAACGCCCAGGTCGGTAGAAATGGAGATAGATGGTATCCTAGCCTAGGTAAATTTGGCGTAGGAAAAGAAAACAGTAATGGATACAGACTTTTGCAATTTTGTAGGTATAACAATCTAGTTATAACCAATACGGTTGTATGGTCATAAAATGGCTCATAAGTTAACATGGTATTCACGTGATGGTAAGACAGCAAACCTTATTGATTATGTCGCAATAAACCAAAGACTGGCAGGATCAATACAAGATACTAGGGTATATAGGAGTACTGTTATTGATGTTAAAAGTAAAGATTACCATCTAGTAGTGTCAAGGGTTAATTTAAAGCTGAAATATCGGAAGGGTAACTACCTCCCGGGAAGTTATGATGTTGGTAGACTCCAGGATGAGAATCGGAGAGAAACTTTCCAGGAACAGTTGAATACTAAAGTTGAGAGTTTAAAATTTGATAATGTGGAAGATGGTTGGAATAGTTTTAGAAAAATAATTTGTGAAGTTGCTGACAGTGTCTCAGGGAAGAAAGCTAGAACTGCAGCTAAGAATATTAGTGAAAAGGCATTATGTTTAATAGAAAGGAGAAAGGACTTGTACAAGAATTATCTGAGTGATAAATCATATGAAAATAAAGGAATGTAAAGAAAGTGGAGAAAGCATTAAAATATGAACTAAAGAGGTGTGAAGTTGAGGCCATGGATAAAATTGCCAAGGATCTGGAAGATGCAGCTAGACGGCATAGTAGTAAAATATTGTACTGGCATGTTAACAAATTGAGAGGGAGTAGTCAATCCGGATTTGGCCCAGTTAAAGATGGGAATGGGGCCGCAATTAGCGATAAGGAAAAAATTAAAGAGAGATGGGGCGAACATTTTAAGACTTTGCTTAACCGAGATAGAGATGCAGGAAAAGATATAGAGGAAAATGAAAAAGTCTGTGATACCTTGGATATGAAGGAAGGTTTGTTTTGTGAGGAGGAATTAGCAACAGTCAAGGAGGCGCACTTGTGCCTCTTTAAAGAGGCGACCCACCACAATGTTAAGCGATTTCCGGTCCTAGAGGTCGCAGAGAGACGGCGGTGATCGCATTTTGTAGCCAAAGCTCAAACTAAGAAACGTGCAAAATTTCATCCTCCTCCGACTTTATCTTCATGAGGTAAACTGGGCCGGAAGTTTCGACCCTCCCACCACATCCCCCTTTACGTGTCCGATCGGCTGAAATTTAGACGTTAAGCTTTCCTAGGGCCCGGGAGCTTATCCTCGAAATTTCAGCTCAATCCAATCACTCCTTCCCTGTTTTCCAGAAACCAGATATAGCCACTTAATGTTCATTTCTCTTTTTTTTATTAGCCACGCATACAGGCCACAGTTGGCAACGGATCCGGGTGAATGAGGACTCATTCGAAGCGGAATTCGACCTGTTAGGGCCTTTTGATATTTTCAGACCGAAAAAATTATCCCCCGAATTTAAATTTACGAAAAACCTCGTTTTCCTATAAGAGCCCATGTTAAATTTTCCCACCACAGCCCCCCTTTAACGCTGTCCAATCGGGCTGAAATTTAGAGGATAAGCTTTCCTGGGGCCTGGGAGCTTATCCTCGAAATTTCAGCTCAATCCGATCACTCCTTCCCTGTTTTCCAAAAACCAAATATCAAGTTTTGTGGGGATTTGCTTGCGTCAAAAATAGATTCCAGAGACTAAAAATAAAATAACAAGTGTTTCTGTGGTACAGTGGTCGCTACTCCTGACTGTCAGGCGGTAGACCCGGGTTCGATTCCCCGTCAGAGGAAATTTTTTATACATTGAATTTAAAGTTTAAAAAAGAAATTCCTCGAAATTTCAGCTCAATCCGATCACTCCTTCCCTGTTTTCCAAAAACCAAATATCAAGTTTTGTGGGGATTTGCTTGCGTCAAAAATAGATTCCAGAGACTAAAAATAAAATAACAAGTGTCTCTGTGGTACAGTGGTCGCTACTCCTGACTGTCAGGCGGTAGACCCGGGTTCGATTCCCCGTCAGAGGAAATTTTTTATACATTGAATTTAAAGTTTAAAAAAGTTTCTTTTTTAAATCCAATCTATTAAATCCTTCGGCTCAACAGGCGTCTCCAGAAGAATATCACAGTCGGCCTTCAGGTTACAGGTAAGTCTCCACTGCTTTGATAACATGCCGTATACCCGCATGCTCGAAGACAAGTTGAAAAAAGAAAATTTTACTGTGCATTTGCTGTGCATCCCCAACTTTAACTCCTGACACGATCAGCTAACAGTTAGTCAAGCAATAATAAGTAATAAACTGTACAAAAATGTGCAGAAATTATTTGAAAAAAACTACGTTTTCTAAAGAGTTAAAGAGGCTGAGTCACAAGTTCGAACCTTAAAACGTACAGGGATTAGGAGGTACAGTTGGGGGGCTGCCGCCCCCCAACCCCCCGCTTTCGCAGCCTTTAAATAAAAGAAAAAGTTTTTTAAACCGAAAGTAAGGAGCGACATTAAAACTTAAAACGAACAGAAATTATTCCGTATACGAAAGGGACTGTCCCTCCTCAACGCCTCGCTCTTTACGCTAAAGTTTTTTATTGTTTAAAAAATAAAGTTGTGAGACAGGGTCAAACTTTAGCGTAAAGAGCGAGGCGTTGAGGAGGGCACAGCCCCTTTCATATACGGAATAATTTCTGTTCGTTTTAAGTTTTAATGTCGCTCCTTACTTTGAGTTTAAAAAACTTTTTTTTTTATTTAAAGGCTGCGAAAGCGGGGGTTTGGGGGGCGGCACCCCCCCCCAACTGTACCTCCTAATCCCTGTACGTTTTAAGGTTCGAACTTGTGACTCAGCCTCTTTAACTCTTTAGAAAACGTAGTTTTTTTCAAATAATACTAAAAGGATTAAAAAATAATAAGGCTCCAGGTGCTGATAGGGTGGTAAATGAATATCTTAAATATGGTGGCTCTGAGGTTAGAAATAAGTTACTGAAGATTATGAATATGATTTGTGAAAAAGGGGAAGTACCTACCGATTTTAGGAAAACCTTAATTAAGCCACTTTATAAGAAAGGTGATAAAAGTGAATATGGTAATTATCGAGGCATTAGTCTGGTCTCTGAAGGTAGTAAATTACTTAGTAATATGATACTTTTTAGACTGAGAGATGCCGTAGACAAAGCTTTAAGAGAAGAACAGTGCGGTTTTAGAAAAGGTAGAGGATGTGTTGATCAAATTTTCACTCTTAGGCTAATAATTGAGAAGTGCCTGAGTTTTCAAACACCTTTGGTCCTCAGTTTTGTAGATTATGAGCAAGCGTTCGATCCTGTTGATAGTCAAGCTTTAGCAAAGGTTTTATCCTTGTATGGTATACCAGACAAATACATTAAAGTGATTAGTGCTATGTACGAGAGTAACACTGCTGCGGTTAAGGTAGGAAATGAGGTTAGCAGCTGGTTTTGTATTAAATCAGGAATTAAGCAGGGTTGTGTTCTATCCCTCTTTATATGAATTATTTTGATGGACTTTGTCTTAAGGAGCACAGGAAAGGCAATGTGAGACCACGGAATCAAATGGAGAGGAAAAAGTTTCCTGGACTTAGATTATGCTGATGATTTAAGCATCCTAGATGAAAGTGTGAGCAAAATGAATGAAGTTTTAGAGGTTTTGCGACTTCAGGGTGCTAGAATAGGTTTGAAAATTAATGTTAAAAAGACTAAGTCATTAAGGCTAGGAATAAGTGAAGATGAAAAGGTGACGTTTGGTAATAAAAAGATTGATCTGGTGGGCAGCTTCACTTACCTTGGTATTATTATTAGTAAAGATGGTGCGAGCAGTGAAGATGTTAAAGTAGAACAGCCAAGGCTCAGGGTGTTTTTTCACAGTTAAAAACAAGTTTGGAAGAATAGGAAGATAAGTTTGCAAACCAAGATTAGAATATTAGAAGCTACAGTGATGACAGTGGTCAAATATGGCTCTGAAGCATGGACGCTCTGAAAAGCGAAAAGCTCGATGTTTTCCAGAGAAATTGCTTAAGGATTGTTCTTGTTACCCGGCTGACTGACCGTATTTCAAACAATAGGCTACACGAAAAATGTGGTTCAATACCGCTCTCTAGGGCTATAATGAAAGAAACGTTGAGGTGGCTAGGGCATGTTGTGCGGATGAAGGATGATAGATTGCCGAAGATTGTTCTTTTCGGCCAACCGTCTAGGGCTAAACGGAAAGCAGGTCATCCTCGTCTGGGGTGGGAGGACGTCATCAAGAAAGATTTAAAGGAAATGGGAACTTCGTGGGCGGGTGTAAAAAGGGAGGCTTTGAATAGATTGGGGTAGAGGAGGAGCGTGCGTAGCTGTGTTGGCCTCAGGCAGCTTGGTGCTGCGGTGAGTTGTTAGTAGTAGTAGTATAATAACCTAAGTTTTATTTTTGTTCCAGCTGTTATGACTCCTGAATCACAAAGGCTGTTTAATCAGAATACTAACCTCTTTTAAAAGTTAAAAAAGAAACTTTAGCGTAAGAGCGAGCTACTGAGGAGAGGCAACCCATCTCATATATGTAATATTTTCTGTTCGTTTTAAGTTTTAATATTGCTTCTTACTTTTAGCTGAAAAAACTTGTTTTTTGTTTAATTGCTGATCGTTTTTTAAATAATGTTGGGAAATCCAGCTCACCTACATGGCAAATTCCCTTCCCCCACGAGAAATTTCTCAATGGAAAAATTCTCCCATGTAACTTAAATTAGTGATATTATCGGAACTAATTTTGTAAGGCATAGTAACAAAATGGCCAAAGAGGTCAAAACTATTTTTATGAAACTGAAAGTCACACGTTGAGCAATTCTCAAATGATTGAAAAGATCAAAAGAAAAGATCTTTAAAAGATATACGTAATAATTTACGTTCGTTTTAAGTTTTAATGTTATTCCTTACTTTCAGTAGGAAAAAACTTGTTTTTTTAATTTAATTAATAAAAAAAACTTTTAGCACAAAATAAGTTTTTCAAAAAAAAGTAAAGAACTCCATTAAACCAAAAATGAACAAAAATAGAACCAAATAATATACCAAGCATACAACTACCACAAATCAGTATCAATAAATAAATGAAACCCAAAACAAACAGAAATTAAAATAAGTCAAACTCAAAACGAGCAGAAATTAATCTGAGTAGGGTTCTAAACCCTATGCTTTCTAAAAGCCAGAATATAATTTGTACTTTACTGAAGAAAATTCAAATAAATTTACTGAAAAAATATGCATTGTCAGTTTAATGCACATATGCTGATATTTATTCCTTAAAATCTTAATTCGTTTTTTATTTCTTAAAGTTGTAAAAGTAAAAACATTTAAAAGAATTTTTTCAATAAAGTACAAATTATATTCTGGCTTTTAGAAAGCATAGGGTTTAGAACCCTACTCAGATTAGGTTCTGCTCGTTTTGCGTTTGACTTATTTTAGTTTCTGTTTGTTTAGGGTTTCATTTATTTATTGATACTGAATTGTGGTAGTTGTATGCTTGGTAAATTATTTGATTCTATTTTGTTCATTTTTGGTTTAATGGAGTTCTTTACTTTTTCTGAAAAACTTATTTTGTGCAAAAATTTTTTGATTAATTTCTGTTCGTTTAATATTGACATGGTCTTTTTCAGGGAGAAAGACCTGAGCCTCATCTGAAGTTAAACAACCATCCCTTCCATAAAAATTGAAAGGGAAATATCCCTTTGAATTTCCAATCGAATGAGCCCTTTTTGAACTTTTTACGACAACGCTTTCTATAAAAACATTATATGCCCACAGGGAATAACTTACAACCTTAGCCCTGAGGACTTTGGGGGGGGGGGGTGTCATCCTCAAAGACCTAATTTCCAGAACTTTCAACTACTTTCAACAAACTGGCTATCTCAAAATGTTTATTGGACGTGTTTGGGGAAATGGTGAGCGTGAGAAGGGGGTTAGTTACCCTCCAATCACTTTCGACCATTAAAAAGGGCACTAGCCCTCTTAATTTCCAATTGAAAGAACCCCTTTTGAAATTTCTACGACAACGCTATCTATACAAACCTTATATGGCCCCAGGGCATAACTAACATACAACCTTTGACCTGGGGCTCTGGGGGCTTTGTCATCCTCAAATACATAATTTCCAGAACTTTCAACTACGTTGAACAAACTGGCTATCTCAAAATGTTTATTGGACGTGTTTGGGGAAATGGTGAGCGTGAGAAGGGGGTTAGTTACCCTCCAATCACTTTCGACCATTAAAAAGGGCACTAGCCCTTTTAATTTCCAATCGAATGAGCCCTTTTTGAAGTTTCTACAACATCGCTTTCTATAAAAACCTTATATGCCCCCAGGGCATATCTGACAACCCTTGCCCTGGTGGCTGTGGTGAGGGGGGGGGGGTTTGAGATCATTGAAGACCTAATTTCAAAACTTTCAACTATGTTGAACAAAATGGCTATCCAAAAATTTTGAAGCCTACATATGAAATTCTTCGGAAAAGTAACTTTTTCAGCTGAAACATCTGGAATGTTATAAATTTTAATACATTCTTTCGGAGTAAGCCTATTCCGTAAGGGAGGATCCTCATAAATACTAGATGGGATTCGGCCGGGCTCACTTTATGCAGATGAGCCTCGAAGGTCATAACCAGTAGAAAGTAGAACCTTATGCAGTAGAATGCTGCATAAGGTTTGATAAGGGGTTAAGCAAGCTGTAATCCGTAAATTTCCATTCTTTCTGCATTGTAACTTAATTTTCCCCAATTTTTTCTGGGAGGGGTCTTCTTATATTTCTTTTAGTGAGGGGTGGAACTTTTTGTCATTGTATTTGTATATCTTGAAACTTCACAACTCTTTGCTCTATACAGAAGCATTTGTACGGTCCAACTCTTCTTGATTCAGTAGAAATATAAACTTATTGTATTCGTCTACATAACAGCACTTCAGCGACAGAATTTTCGTTTACTTAGAAATATTAAATTAAAAAAAACAAGTTTTTTAAACTGAAAATAAGGAGGGACATTAAACTTAAAACGAACAGAAATTATTTCGTATATGAAAGGGGCTGTTCCCTCCTCAACGCCCGCTCTTTACGCTAAAATTTTTGTTGTGTTAAAAAGTAAAGTTGTGAGAAAAAGTCGAACTTAAGCGTAAAGAGCGGGGCGTTGAGGAGGGAACAGCCCCTTTCATATACGGAATAATTTCTTGTTCGTTTTAAGTTTTAATGTCGCTCCTTACTTTCAGTTTAAAAAAAATTGTTTTTTTTAATTTAATTTCAGAACGTTTTTGAATTAATGCAGGTTTTGAATTTGGCTCACCGTACATGAATAATAAAAACGAAATTAACTTATTAATTTTACTTTTTTTTAACTAATAATAACCTTACAATAACCTAAGTTCGATTTTTGTTCAGTTATTTAAGAATGACTCCTGAATCACAAAGGAGGTTTAATTATAATAATAACCTGTTCTAAAAGTTAAAAAAGAAACTTTAGCGGATGAGCGAGCTATTGAGGAGAGGCAACCCATCTCATATACGTAATGTTTTCTGTTCCTATTAAGTTTTAATGTTGCTTCTTACTTTCAGTTGAAAAAACTTGTTTTTTTATTTAATTGCTGATCGACTTTTAAATAATGCCGGGAAATCCAGCTACCCCTCCATGGAAAATTCCCTTCCCCCACGAGAAATTTCTCCATGGAAAGATTCTCCCGCGTAATTTAAATTAGCGAAATTTGCGGGACTAATTTTGCAAGACACAATAACAAAACGGCCAAAGAGGATGAAACTCTTTTATGAAAATGAAAGTCACAAGTTGAGCAATTCTCAAATCACTGAAATGAATGAAAGAAAATATCTTTTAAAAGATCTACGTAATAATTTATGTTCGTTTTAAGTTTTAATGTTATTCCTTACTTTCAGCTGGAAAAAAACTTGTTTTTTTTTTTAATAACAACAACAGCCGAAGACATAAATTATCTTTGGTTTATTATCACAAAAAAATCCTAGTTATGAAGCTTAGTAAGGTAAAGTGAAATGCTAAGATTGGGCGGGAAATAACACAAACAAATTATTGCTGATATCAGCCATTATTTAACAAAATTCGAACGTTAGCGTAAAGAGCGGGGTATTGACAAGGGGGCAAAGTTCCTCATATACGTAATATGAGGGGTTCGCACCCTCGTCAATACCTCGCTCTTTACGTTAAAGTTCGAATTCTGTTCTATTCTTTAAGAATGACCCCTGAATCACAAAGGCCGTTTAATTAGAATAAATAGCTCTTTTGAAATTAATAAAAATGCATTAACGTAAAGAGCGAGGCATTCAGGAGGCTACAAACCCCTCATATACGTAATAATTTCTGTTCGTTTTAAGTTTTAAAGTTACTCCTTACTTTCAATTGAAAAAACTTATTTTTTTTTCATTTAATTTCTTATTGCTTTTTAAATAATGCTGGGAAATCCGCGCCCCTTCGTGGAAATTCTCTTCCCTCATGAAAAACTCCTCCCACGTAACCCAATCCCTCTCCCCCAACAGAAAAAAAATCACCCCTGAAAACGTCTGTATGTTTACCAATAACCAATACTATATGTAAATAATGGGCAAAGTTCAAAACTTACAGCCTTTCCCCGGGGACTTTTTTCGGGGACTGTGGGGGATTAAGCCGTCCTCAAAGACATAGTTATTAGATATTTCGACTATGCTGAATAAAAAGGCTATCTCAAAAGTTTGATGTGGTGACTTTGAGAAAAAATGGGCGTGGGAGGGGGCCTAGTTGTCCTCCAGGTTTTTGGTGACTTAAAAAGGGCACTAGAACTTTTAATTTACATTCAAATGGGCCCTCTCGAGAAATTCTAGGACCATGGGTCGATACGAATACCCCTAGGAAAAAAAAAACCACCAAACCAGAATCCTGATTAAAATCCTGCTGCGCAGAATTCAAGCAACCATCACCTCCGTTCTTGGCAAGTATCAAGCTGGCTTTCCATCGGGACGATCAACTATTGACCAAATCTTTACTGTGCATCCGCTGATGGAACGGTTCATTGAGTTTAAGAGAGACCTCTATCAGCTCTTTATTGACTTTACCGACACGCCTTTGACCTAATATGGAGAAAAGGCTCGTGGCATATTCTAAGACACTACGGTGTCCCAGATGAAATGGTCTGTAAATATGTATAACAAAAATTTCTAAATTTTGACCCATCATATTTTTATGTATTTTCATTAATTTTGATGTTTTCTATTTATTTGTAATTTTGACTTTTTAACTAAGCGTAGTTCTTTTTTTTATTTATTTTTTACAATGAACTACGTTCTGAAGATGATATATATATATATATATAATATATATATTATATATATATATATATATATATATATATATATATATATATATATATGTATGTATATATATATATATATACAGTGCTTTGAGAGTGCTTTGACTATAGTGCTTTTGAGATATAATAGTGCTTTTTTGGACGTAAAATTCAAATTCGACGATCATGCTGTGATAGTAATTTTTAAAATAAAATTCTATAAAAAAAAAAAAAAAAAAAAAAAAGCTATACATGCATCCGTAATCTTTCTTCTGGTAAAAAATAGAAAATTTCATATTTGTACAGATAGGAACTTGAAACCTCTACAGTAGGATTCTCTGATAGCGCTGAATCTGATAGGGTGATTTTCATTAAGAATCTACGATTTTTAGGGGGCGTTTCCTCCTTTTTTTGAAAATGATACAATTTTTCTCAGGGTTATAACTTTTGATGGGTAGGAATAAACTTGATGAAACTTATATAATTAGAATCAATATAAAATCTGATTCTTTTAATGTGCCTATTGGTATCAAATTCCGTTTTTTAGAGTTTCGGTTACTATTGAGTCAGGTCGCTCCTTACTTACAGTTCGTTACCAGGAACTGTTTGACAAGGAAGAAAGATCAAGCTACCTGTCTGTATGTCTCAACTTCCTCTGGACTCATTCTTGCAATTTCTGGAACTTCAAGGTAAAACTTCTTTCTAAATGGCATGTATTCAATGTTTTGGTGATCGATTTTAGGAAGTTCTTTCTTCTTTGCTTGAAGTCCGGAGGCAATTTTTTCTAGTTCGTCCTCATCCCTTTCTTCTTCCGAAGAATACTGAAAATAGAATGTAATTTAGGACACAAAACATGGTTAAAAGAGCAATATCTATTACTTTGGACTCAATACTGCAATCTGGATTATAGGTACGAACAGTGTGACAGAAGGGAGTCCGAAGAGGAAGAAAGAGGCAGGATGCTCTAGAAGGAATTGTTTTTAGGCAAAATAAAAAACCGCATGTTCAATGCATACTAACATATTTTCCTTATTGATTGTTCATAAAAAAAAGAAATAAGGCTCAAAATTCTAATGTTCCCTTTTTCTGGCCCAACAAAATGTCCCCAAAACCTTCAAATATCATCAGAACACAGATCTTAAGATGTTATAAAAGGAAATCTCAGGAGATTAAGACAAAAATTTTAGGAGGAAGAATCTCTATACCCAGCTTTCATATAGGAGAGAAGAGTATCGCTCAGAAAATATTGTTTTTTTTTATATTGTTTCTATTTGATCAGTTTTCCTCTCTTTAGTTTTTTTTTATGTTTCAGGATAAAAAAACGTTAAGCTCTGAAATTATTATGTAAATCTTTTTTACTTTTAATTCTATCTGATGCTTCAGAAAGAAGAAAACTTAAAGTCTTGAATAGAACCTTTGTCATGGGTCTGAAAGAGCAAAAAAGCGCAAGGAAACTTTCCTTTGCCAAAAAATTGTGTTGCCAAGCATTTCCCACTACTATTATTCACCCTACATGGTGGTCAGTGTCACCACTGCAACTGCAATAACATAATTTAGCAGCTAAAACTTACGAGGAGACGCTTAGAATTTGAATAATTGAACTCATTTTGCCATCCTTCTTTCTTTTCTAAATATGCTAGTTAAAAATATAAGCCCTTTAGGGGATTCGAAGGGACAGTGGGTTTTAAGTATGAGTGGATTAGTCATTCTAACTTCTGTTCTTTTTATGGTTTCATTTACTTGTTCCAAATAATTTATGCATGGTTTAAGCTTGACTTGATTATTTGTTTTCACTTCCATACGTTTCAGGTTTCATTTATTCATTCATTGAGATTTCTGTTCTTTTTTAGTCCGAATAGTATATAATTTTTTTCCCCTCTTGTTTTAGGTTTTAATATTTCCATTCTAATCTACTTTATTTTGATTGTGGAGCAAGAAAAGGTGAAGTTTCATCCCTTTATATTTTAATGCATTTGGCGGATTGTCTTCGTTCTTTTTCTACAGCCCTAATCTCTCGGGGGTGGGATGCCTCTTTTATTAGGCCTACTAGAGCGGGAGATGTTATCTTACTTAGTCGCTCTAAAGGCCAATATATATAGCATAAGCCCAAATAGTGAACTAATAATTCCCAGTAATCAGCCTTAGGAGTCTGACAGCGATGTGGCTAATAACTTTCGTGCCCGCTTTTCAGAAGTAGGGCAAAAATTATCGACATCGGTTGAGTACGAAAAAAGTGATGGTAAATTCCAGAATTTTCTTTCTGAAGCAAGCGATACATCTATTTATCTTCAACCAGTGAGATCACATGAACTTGAGGATGCTTTGAAACATATCAAAAAAATAGAGCTATAATGAGAGAAAGGTTGAGATGGCTAGGACACATCCTGCGGATGGTGGATCACAGAATTCCAAAGATTTTCCTTTTCAGCGAACCGTCTAGGACTCAACGGAAAGTGGGTCATCCTCAGTTGGGGTGGGAGGGTGTAATGAGGGAGGCTTTGAATAGATTGGGATGGCGAAGGAGCGTGCATAGCTGTGCTGGCCTCAGGCGGCTTGGTGCTGCGGTGAGTTGTTCGTAGTAGTAGTAGTATAGCTAAGGGAACTCCGATTCCTAAAAATTTGAAACCTACCAGCACATCAACCTAAAAAGCCAGCGGTCTTAAATTTTCTCTGAAAAATCTATTAAACTGCATTTATATGCCCATCAAGTTTCAAGCGGATCCAGGTAGTTTTTTGCAGAAGGTAGGTAGCGCTCATAGCACTTGCCTGTCAAAATACATCCCCTCTGTCCCCTAGCTTCAAAGTTCTTGTCCCACAAGATTCAAGCCAATGAGAGATAAAGGAAACCTGCCTAAGGTTCTGTTTAAAAGTTGGCGATGGAGATGGTGGTAATGATGGAGCACCGTGCCTTCAATTATAGAGGTTGAAAATTCTTATATAACTTCTAATCCAACAAGGTACAACATACAAAACTTTTTGCTAAAATTTAGCGGTGTGGTGAGACATAGGAAAGGCCAATGAACCATCTAGATTCTCTAATTACACAAACTGAAAACTCTTGCGTGATTCCGATTGAAGAAATAAGTCACTGTTTTATTGGTTCTCCAATCATACATATTGAAAATCTTTGCTTTATTCCTTTTCAGACAAGGCACCACATCCTTCCCTTCCTGCTAAAAAGCTGACGATACTGGAAGATGGTGTATGAGGGATTTAGCATGATGGTTGATCTTTGATTCATCAATCATACAGGTTCGAAATAATTAAATGGCTTGGGTCCAAACAACGTGCAGCACACTTGTCTTTCTGCTGAACAGTTGGTGGTATGGGGTAGGAGGGGAAGGGAGGGGGGGGGGTTGATAGGGCTATTTTCCCACTTTGGATCTCAAGCTCTAAAAATTAAAAATCCTTACATGATTACAGTTCAAACTAGGAGCAATATTTCCGCTTGTTGATACACACCAGGTCGGTACTCAGATTGGGTTTAGCACTTTTTCACAATGACTTGGGACTTCAGCCATTTTCATATCAAGTGTCCGAAATTCTGCTGCTTAGACTTAGGTCGTTTATATGACGAACGTGGAGTTAGTCCATTTTCACAACAGACCTGGACTTGCAAAATTTTGTGTCGAGTCAGAACTTAGCTGAATCCTGCGTCTCATCACCAAAGTTTCATGAACAGAACTTAGCTCGTTTTAGCACTGAATCCGACCTTAGTTCATTTTTGTAGTAAAATTGAGATCCTTGCATTATTCCATTTTAAAGATTGATTACTTTACCATGCAAAAGATAATGATAAAAAATAGACCAAGCTTCAAGCGAAACTTGCAATATCCAAGTATTTTGTTCTCAGTATTGCGTATCTTCAAGCGTATCTTTCATCAAGCTCATCTTCAAGCCACGGGCTCTTAGAAAAACCACAAATTATGTGCTAGATTCTGTTAAGGTGTTGAGAACATAAGATGGTATTGTATTTTGAATTAGGAGAAGATCCATTTGGAAATATATACAGAAGAGTAACTAGGTTATAACAAAAAAATCAAACTTGAAAAATAAGCTCATTCAAGCGCTACCTGAAACATTCACGTTGTTTATTACCAGCCTAAGATAAACACAGAAGAGATTTATGGTTCTAAATTAGGATATCCCTATAGCTGAGCTTATTAAACATATATTCTCAGGCAGAAATCCTAAAAGCAGCTACAAGGCTTACTCTTACCTCAAGGGCATCTTGATTTTGTTCCATTAATTCGCCTTTCTTTTTTGTCTCTGCTTTTTTAGCAACTCCAGATATTACCATCACTCCAGGCCCTTTTTTGTCATTGCTGTGGACTTGTCTCTTCAACCTACGGGCCTCAGTTTGAACGTCCATCATATAGGCGTCAAGAGGATCTAGAAGAAAATCTGTTCTCTACGAGCATCTCGAATAACAAATTGAATAAAACTACTTTTGACACTTTTGTCAAAATAAAAACTCCCTAAAAATAAGGATTTACATGAAAAAAGCTATCAACCAACATTAAGTATTTCTGATAGCCAAATTTACTAAGCCTAAAAATAAGATGTATTTGTGAATATTCTTCAATTTCATACACATAAGCAAATATACAAAAAAAAGAACGAAAGACTTAAATCCAAACCAGAAATATATTTATTTTTGCTTCTAGCCCTGCAATACTTATCAACTTAATAAATTTAGCCTCCAAACACCTCGTGTCCTTAGGCCCAAAACAAAAGGGCCTGTGTGATACTTTTTTTCCTATAATGAGCTATAAAATGACAAAATCATCCAATTGTTGCATTTACATAAGTATATTCACTTCATATGGGGTAAGGCGATCCTGGCAATCATTCAGACAGAGATGTATTAACATTTCTATCTCAAAGACAACCAATTATAATTCAGAAGAACCTGACATACAAAAAAAAAATAATAATAATAAAAATATGTAGCGTACACTTTTCTTCGAGGATAAAAGACAAAATTTGCCCCCTTCCCTCAAACATAAATCTATAAGTCTTTTTACCTCCCTCTCCCTCCAAAAAAAACTTCCTAGAAGTTTCAACTCAATCCCCTATCCGAGACACAAAACAGTGTATAGTCTCTTTTGACAATCAGAAACTAACTGGACAGTAAATGTATAAATATTCTGGGTATATTGGCTTCAGTTATCTATTGTATAGCCTCACGCCATTGGCAATGATGTTACGGACACTTACTAATTATGTAAAGGAAGATTAAAGTGTACTAAAATGAAGCCATATTATTCGACTATATATTTTAATTATACCGATGGTTTCTCAATTGCATTCTCAAGTAAAAAAAAAAAAAAAAAAAAACAATTACCCGATAAATAATCAAAACTGTATTTTTGCTCTCTTATCAAACTACTAAATTCTGTTGAGGGTACAACAACATACAATATAATTAATAGTTAATCTGAAATATATTTCAATGAGTAGATTAGACAAATATTTATGTACTCAAATATGTTTCTATTCTTTGCAAGACTTTCTTTACGACAGGGACATGATTAAATAAGCCGATAAATGGTATTGCTAAGCATAAAAGTTGCATTAAAATTTTTAGTTTTATATATTTCCACCTTACAAAAAAATGAGTAAACTGATCTCTCCTCAAAGTAAGAGACCCTAAATATCCTCAAGAAATCGTCAAAGTTGTTAGAACAATAAGAAGAATCAGGATAAAAAAAATTAAGCATACAAATCATATCATAGCACCCTTCTTTGAAACTATTTCAGGAAACCAACTTTTAGAAAGCTTGAGTAAGTTAGATAGAAATTTGTCACAAAAATAAACCAATGGGATTCGAAGATACTTTTTTTTATCACGAATGTGATTCTAGATAGTCAGATCACTGAGTACCTACTGAGTCACCTTCTGAGTAGGGGTCCCCCAGGCCACTCAGTGCGTCCCCAGGTGGCAGATAGAGGAACGTCCTACAGATATGGAGGGTACCTCCATAAAAGGAAGCGCGGACCAAGGGGGAACCTAGACCCTGGGCGTCCATAATTGAAACTGGGACCCTCACCCGGGGTTAGTAAATTCAGGTGGAAGAGGAAGAAGACATTGAGTAGGGCCCACCGGTGTCTGGTTACGTCCCGTTAGTTACAAACATTCTTCCCGAAATGGGTTAAATTGTATGGTACTGCAGGATACCATCGTCGGGGGATCCTCTCCAGGAGGGCAACGGCAAAAGGGCGGAAGATCCAGACTTGGACAACGGCCTCTGCAAGTTGACGGAGAGGACTGGCTTGCCGCTGTCAATGAATCAGCCAAGAAACCCTCTCTCTTCAGAAATATGAACACAGGCTCAAAAGATCAAAGCAGAAGTGCTACCGCGTCCGGGGAAACCAACGACTCGTGTGATTTGATGCTCATAAGGAATGAGAATAACGATGAATTTGCTACCGCGCACAGGGAAGCTGGCGACCATCATAGGGCTAGGACGACTCCTAGACGGGACGAGAGTTTAATATCTGCGAAAAACACTGTCAATATTGGCAAACTCAACATCCAGACTTCAGCTAAACCTCGTGAGATTGATCTGGTGTTGAAAGAGATTCATAGATACAAGTGGGATGAAGTCGGTCTGTCTGAGACGCACCTTCCTCAAACCAGAGAAGAAAACATACATGGAACAACTTTTCTACTATCGGGACGTATTGACAGTGTTCATCGGCAGGGTGTCGGTTTCATCTTCTCTTCGGCCGCCAAAAGGACGTTAATGACCTTCACTCCTGTATCGAAAAAAATAGCAACCATCCACCTGAATGGGGCCCATCACAAATCTCTCAGTCGTCCAGATATATACCCCGGATTAAGCCCGAAGTGAAGAGGAGTGCGACCAATTTTACTACAAAGCGTCACTGACCAGGTCCCCAAAAATGATATACTTATCCGTGTTGGGTGACTTTAATGCGATAGTTGGCAGTTTTCGACCATGCTGGTCGAAAAGAAGTGATGGACCCACACGGACATGGCCGTCTTAATGCAAGGGGAGAACGGCTTATTGACATCTGCAGGGAGAATGAACTCTAAATCAGCAATATCCCCTTTAAGCACAGACACCGCTAAAAGGTAATATGGAGATCCCCTGATGGAGTCATCGAAAATATGATCGAATACGTTCTGATATCCGAACGATGGATGTCGTCTGGAATGGACACTGTCTCACTACCCGATGGAATGTTTGACTCGGACCACACTCTCCTGATCTCCAAACCCAAGTTGAGGTTAAAACGTCTCCCAAAAACCACAAAACCACCAAGATTCCGAACGGAACTTCTCCTTGACCCCACCAAAAAGTCACATACATCTCTAGCCTGTCTACAAAACTCAACGACATCCTTAGTAAATCCCCTCCGCTCTTAACTCCCGAAGAGATTGATCGATTGGCAGAACATGCTACCTCTGCAGTTCTCGAGACTGCAAACGACATCCTTGGTAGAAAACCCGAAGAAATAAATCAATTCTGTAACCAGAAACCCCTAAATAACAAAAAATCTCACCGAAGCAGCCGAGACACCTACAAACATCTCAAAAGGGAAGTTGAGCGTGAAATCAGGAAGGCACTTTGGAACCTTATCGACCTAAAGTTCATGAACTGCGAAACCTAGTTCAAGAAAAAGGCAACAGCCAAAAACTCTTCAAAACAGTAAGCAAGCTATCCTTCAAAAAAGATCCTTCAACGCCCATAATCCTAGACAAACAGGGAAACGACATCAATGATGGCAAGATGAATTTCGAACGATGGAAGGAATACTTTGAGGAGAAACTGAACCCAGAAGTAATGTGACCAATTCAAGTGTCCTAAACTCCTTCCCAATCATAGATCGAGACTCCCCTCCACCGCTACTTGGAAGCGAGACCAAAGCGGCCATAGAATCCTTGAAGCGAGGGAAAGCTCCGGGGAAAGATGGCGTCACTGCTGAAATGATATATGCTGTATACCACAGTCTTTTATCAGCCACATGGTCTGCTGGACGCGTGTGGCAGCAGTAGTGCAAGGAAGCAATAGTCCAATACACAAAAAAGGCTCAAAGAAAGAATGTGACAACTACCGGTCCAACAGCCTCACAAGCCACCAAACCAGAATCCTTACCAAGATCCTGCTGTGCAGAATTCAAGCAACCATCACCTCCGTTCTTGGCAAGTATCAAGCTGGCTTTCCATCAGGACGATCAACTATTGACCAAATCTTTACTGTACATCAACTGATGGAACGGTTCATTGAGTTTAACAGAGACCTCTATCAGCTCTTTATTGACTTTACCGACATCAGCTCTTTACCGACACGCCTTTGACCTAATATGGAGAAAAGGCTCGTGGCGGCTCGTGGCATATTCTAAGACACTACGGTGTCCCAGATGAAATAGTCAGTATAAGTGAGGACATGTACAACCAATTCAAAAGTCAAGTATTGACCACTGATGAGCTCTCAAGTGAATTCTTAACAACTTCCGGAGTCCTGCAAGGATGCATCCTCTTGCCGCACTTCTTTAGCCTGTTTTTGCACGCCATCCTCTCCCTGATACCCGACGAATATAGAGCCAAAATAAGAGGAATCCTAATTGAAAAACTAGCATATGCGGATGATATCGACCAGATGTCCACTTCCGCCCAAGAACTCCAGAGACAGGCTGACTGCATCTCCCAAGCAACGAAGCCGTTTGGTATGCAGTTAAACTCAAACTAGACCAAAGTAACGGCCACATCACGACAGGAGATGACCCCCCCCCCCCTCGATAGTAATAGACGGTGAACAAGTGGAAACAGTCGATCCTTTACCTATGAAGTCTCTTGACAGTTGACAGCTGCCAAACTGTCGACATTAAACACCGTCTTGGTCTTGCCAGCTCTAGCTTCAAAAGACTATCAAAGGTCTGGAAATCTACCCACTTTTCGAACCATCTGAAAGTGCATCTATTCAACAGTCTGCAATTTCCTTGCGTTCGAAATGAGTCTGCAACCCTCCGTCCTTCAACGAGCGCAACCTCCTTGCGTTCGAAATGAGGTGTCTGTGCCGGATAGCCAAGATCATATATACTGACCATGTCACAAACGAAGAAGTCCGAAAAAGGCTGATGTGACAAGACACTATCCTGAACAAAATCCAAAAACAGTAACTGCGCTAGTTCAACCACGTAAAACGAATGAATCTCGAACGCCTCTCCAAAGATCACGCTTGAAAGAACAACTGAAGGACTTCGACCACGGGGAAGACCTCGCAAAAGATGGATCAAAAACTTCAACCGACAACACATTGCCCAACTATCCCGAACTGCACTTGACAGAACAGCATATCGAGCCCTAGATCATCAGATTTTGGAAGGAGTGGCCCCAAGACATCCCATGAGGATGGATGGGACTTAAGTAAGTATAAGTAACCTAGAAACCTGAAATTCTTATTTTTAACAGGATTTTTAGTTTTGATCGAATTCTCTGATATTTTGCGTGCATATCAATTTTGGGAGGAGGGGAGATGTCTTGCCAGAATCCTGTCATAGCACATTAACCAGAAAAGGTAGTCAAATCTAAACCAAAGTTGATATGAAGTATCAGCTAGTATTCTAGCCTTGGGATGTCCAGACCAATCTAAAGCCGTGGGGAGAAGAAATCCCTAAATTATTTTCTTCACGACGCCTAATAGAAGTGGTTGTCGGAACTCAGCTAAACCTCGTTGAAGTAAAAACCAGTACTAAAATTGTACTTCCTTAAGGTCCATAAATGAATCGACCTCTTTGGGGGGAAGGGTCCCTAGATGCAAAATCGAGCCAAAGTGGTAATCGGGTCGTAATTAAACTTTTTAGTATGTAAGAGTAAGATGGACCTTGGGTTGTCCAAACACAGTCTATTCTCTTTGAGGAAGGGGGAGAGGGCCACCTAAATCTTGTTATTGGAATATCGGAAAGATGGCCGAATCTCAACCAAACTTTTGTATTATGTAAGTGCTAATGGCATAACTTATAATATAAGTTAATGCCTTTATAAGTTATATAATATAAGTTATGCCTTTTAGAGACCTTATCTGACACAATCTTTGTGGGCAAGAGGATGGGAAAATCTCCCTCGGTTTTTGCGACAGGAACATCTACCAGAATGGGTTATCGGATCTCCACACACAAGACGTCGGAGGTAGAAGCAAGTGCCCCAGCAGTGCCTTTTGAGAGTTGGCGCTCTTTCTGAACTTTGAAGGAGAAGAGAGTCCTTAAATTATTGTAATCACGAGACTCATATTGTTCCATTTCAAGCAAACAAGTTCAAGTTCAATGGGTTTATTAACAAATGAAAAAAAATAAATCACACATAATCAAAATACTCAGTCCATTCCTGGACGCCGAGGACCAAAATCATTACAATTTAACATAATACGCAGAATGGTCACAAATCCTAATCCCACACACAACCATACCCCCCATTTACCAAATAACTAAAACTATTACCTTCCCGTTCGTTACCCTCAGGGGAAACCACCCCGTCATATTTTAAAAATCATACATTTTTAATTTAAATTTACTACTTACATTTATTTTTTTTTTTTTTTTTTTTTTTTTTTTTTTTTTTTTTTTTTTTTTTTTTTTTAAACTTGGCAGGAAATAAGATTTTAGTGTTTTAGTTAGGTTTTAGGAAAGTCTACCCAAACTAACTTATTTACCCATATTCTTGTGAATAGAACATACACCTGAAGGGGCTGCAAGATCTTAAATAAACTTGTTGGGAAGTGAGAATTAATTTCCTAACTATACCATTTTGACATCAAGACATAATTCAGATTTTGTGGAAGAGGAAAGAGGAATTGTCGTTAAATGCATGTCGCCAGAATAATATCTAGAACCCTTAGTTATATCTCAACAATACTAAGTCGGATGTAAAAAAAAATATGACAGGCTCTTGCTCCCTTTTTGAAGTCAGAAAAGGATTGGACCTCTGTGAGGGGGGATTCTAATCTGTCATCGTCAAGAAATCTTTTAGAAAGGATTGTCTCAACTAAACTCAGAGGGGAATAAGAGCCCGTTCCAACATCTCTAGGGGATTGGAGATAGGGCCCCACGATCAATGTCATCGCAACATCTAGGAGAGAGGGACGCCAAATACCATTCAAACATGGTGGTAAGTAATATTCACTGTTCTAGCTGTGGTTTTGGGGCCTGGACGTAACCTTACTTCTGTAAGATGGGTAGAAAGAATGGGTTGTTAGATATCAAAGAAATTTGGCGGAAAGTTAGAGTACGCTAATTATGCTAGTTTCACCTTTTGCAAATCTGTACCTAATCTAAACTTCGTGGGGGAGGAAGGGGGCTCTCGTGTTTACTATATGGGATCTACCAAAACATTTTTAGACGTAAATAAAAACAGTGAGAAGTAAGAACTACTATCTTATTTGCGCCTTTTCAGGTCCAGAACTCTTGGGATAACAGATGAGGGATAAAAAAGGATTTAAGGTCCTCCAGAACCATTGCTGGCACATAGGGTGTCGAATCGACGTTTCCATTGTTTGGTCTGACGTTTCAGTTAAATTCGTATTATATGGACATATCTCAAAAAGGGATGTCAAAATAAATAAAAAATAGCAGAAAGGAAAAGGTACTTTTTATGCTGCCTCTTTTTGGAGTCTAAACATGGTTCAACCTCTTTTGGGGGAAGAGGTCCCCAACTGTGATTCCTTGAGCCTTCTTAATGAGACCTGCTGTTTCAGTCGTACAGAAGACCAAACATCATACAGTTTTCAATCATTGAAAATGCCCCCCCTCCATCCTCCTGGAATCTTTTAACAAAAATATAATCATCAAATTAATGCCTGAAATTACAGTTCATCGACAATTTCAACTGCATTCAAATTTGAATACTAAATATTCATTTTATTATTTAACTTTACTTCTGTTCGTTATATTCCTATCTACACTTCTTTGAAAAACTTACTTCTGCATAATTAATTTCTAATACAAAGGGCTAATCTTTCCAAAAATTCTCTTCAGTAAATTTGCCCTAATAAACCTGCACAAATTTTAGATTAAATCTGCCCAAACAAAGATTAAAACCTTTACTTAGCTTACCAATTTCATCAACGTTCTCGGACTTAATAGCCGCAGTTTCATCCTCCTCTTCTTCATCATCCTCCAATGACCACTTTTTACTCGGAAGTTTCAATCCCTCTAGAATACAGAATCAAAATATTTATTTTTTCCTACAATAATAACATTTAAAACAAAAATAAATTTCAGCGCTCAAGTAAACATTGTAAATACATAAAGATAACGCAAGAAAAAATGGAAATTATGGAAAAACGAATGTTTTATCCAGACAAGTGACATTACATTTCAGTTTCTGAATTACGCAATAACAAGAACATTACTTCATTTCATATTGTCAAGTTCGGCTTCGCATAATACCACAACGTTACTTTCTGTTTACGGGTATATTTTCCAAAAATATAAGATGACATTTTTTTTATCCATAATTTTATGTTCGTTTCATGTAAAACACGAAATTAAAATGAAATGAAACTGTCATAATAGCAGAACTTTTAAGATAGCAAAAAGTTGATTTCTTTGTATAGCGTTTTTTCCACTTTTTACGTTATTTGCTAGTAAGAGTGAAGTGTTAGTCTTTTTTCTTTTTTTTCATTTATAAAGGCTCCCGGACATGAAGCCGAAACAAATTTTTATTTCATTTTAATTACATATATGTTCGCGTTAGCATATTGATCATATAGGAATTTTTCGCGAGATTATTGACGGTATATTCAGAAACAGAGGCGAAAATAATTTCCAAGTCTGTAAAACGGTTGCTTGACCTGAAATTATAGTTAAATTTTCTTCTTTTTTTTCAAGTAGAGAAAAGCCTAGTTGACCATTTTAAGTTATGTTTTCCTAACACGTAAATTACTTTTTTTTAAGGAATGTTAAAAAAAAAACAAAAAAAAACAGAAACATGATTGTCTTTTGTAACATACCCAAAATACTGAACCCATAACCGTAGTAGAAAATACAACTGCTTAAATGGCATGTCTCATTCTGATGTCAGATATACCATATTTATTGTGTGAACACTGTTTTTACAGGATCATTTAACAAGGCTGAAATAGCCTTTTTGTAAACTGTCCTAACATTGCGGCACAGAAAACAAAAACACTGTTTCTTCCTTTGAAAAAAAATGACATTTGTCCTCTTGTTCCTCAAATTCCACGCAATAAGCAGCAATAGATTTAAATCAGAGCTGTCTTTGCACTGCAGATTTGCATCAGAGCACAAGCTTTGTCAAAAAACGAATATTTTTTTAATCAAATAGTTTGTGGTAAAGAACTATTAAATAAGAAGCGACTCGGCCCAATCATACCCAAAATTCTAAGAAAAAAAATCTTGATAATGTGTTTTGTAATGTATTTTGATAAGTAAAAGAAAAATTCTGATGAATTGTCTATATCAAGCGAATTGACTTTTTATGCTGGTTCCAAATATATATAATTTATTAAGTTTAATGTTACCTATCAAAAGCAAAGAACCTGGGAAAATTTGCCTGATTTTTGAAAAAAGGGGAAAAAACCACAAAGAGCCAAGCGATCTTAATGAAAATCTCACATCAGATTCACCGTATCAGAGAACCCTGTTGTAGAGGTTTCGGGCTCCTATCTATAAAAAAGCAGAAATCTGTATTTTTGCCAGAAGGAACACCATAGATGCTTGTTTATTGATTCATTTTTTTCAGGATTGGTCATATCGAACCAATGGCTTTAGTAGATCAGAAGAGGGCTCATTCGAACGAAAATTAAAAGTTCTAGTATCTTTTTTAAGCTGTCAAAAAGATTGGAGGAAAACTAGCCCACGTCCCACGCCCCCTCCCCTCCCCCCAAACACAACCGATCCAAATTTTTAGAGCCATTTAATTCAGAGTAGTTGAAATGCCCAATAAATACGCCTCTGGGGATGACATGACCCCCATAGTCCCCGAGTAAAGGGCTGTAAGTTGGGCAACGTGCCCATTGTTTATGGAAAATTATTCGGGGGCGGGGATCTCAGGTGGTGGCAGGGGATTTCTATGAGTAGGAGGGGATTTCTACAGGGAAAATTTCCCATGGGAATGAAATTTTCCATGTGGCAGGGAAGTTTCCGGGGAAAATTTTTCCATGGAAAGGGGGTGGGGATTTCCGGCATTTGTAAAACGATCAGAATAAATAAAAAACGAGTTTTTTTAAATGAAACAAAAGGAGAATTTCCCAGAAGCAATTTTCCATGGTGAACTCAGAGAGGAAGGAATTGTACCGAGAGAAATTTTCCGGCATGGAGACTTTTACGCGGGAGAAATTTACTATAGGTGAATTTCTCGCGGTAAGAAATAAGACAAGCAGAAATTATTCGTACATGAGGCGGGCTGCCCATTCCTCACTCCCTTGCTCGTTACGCTAAAGTTTTTTAGTGCTTTAAAAAAAAGCATCATAATCAAATTCAATGGTTCTTTTGTTTCAGCGTTGTTCTTAAAGAATTTTGACAAAAAGTCAAACTCTAGAGTAAAGAGTGAGGAGTTGAGGAGGGGGCAGCACCGTCGCAAAGAGAATTATTTCTGTTCGTTTTAAATTTTAATGTTGCTCCTTACTTTCATTAGAAAAAACTTTTTTTACTTAATTCTTTCACAGCTTTTAAGTTGATACAGCTGTGAAAAGGTTCACAGCTTTTAAGTTGATAAACTTAGAGCATTTATCCTACGTTGAAACATAAACATTATCAGATGAATCAACGGAAATAGCACTTCCAATGAAGAAAAGAAGAAAAGTAAGCTACGATTTATGGACAATGTGGTTATTTATTTGAACATATAAGGATTATTTATCAGAAACAACAGAACAAATAGTGGACTATCTAGATAAATACATAGATCTTTATTTGATCTACATGGAAAAAATTGTTTCCCTCGAAACCCAACTTCAGAAAACCCCATCAAACGTAAGACCAACTAAGAAGTTTAGAAACCCTGGAATTTAAAATGTAATAAGACAGTTAAAGTTTAAAGGAGCAGTAAAAAATTTTCACTGGACTGTTTAAGTAACTTTTGTGGAGTCAAATAATTTTCATCTCTGAAGGTACTCAACATTCATAGGAGTGACAAGAGAAACAAGTCTCACCTGTTAACGCTCCTTTTTCAACTTCCTTTTTAAATGCTTCTGCTTCTTTTTTCTTTCTTTCGGCTCGCCATTTCTCGATCCTCTCTTTTCTTTTACGCATCTCCGTTTCTAATCTTTCTTGCTCAGCGTCCTAGAGTTATATAGTCATGCGTTCAAATTTAAAGCACGATAGGAATAAAAATTGCAAGAGCATTTATCAACTTGTAACATATTTAATCCCAGCCTATTGTTGAGTCTGAATAAGTATATCTTCTGAGGCTCAATTGATTCTTTTAGCCAGTTAAGTAGAATAAATTGTTCTTTTTATAGAAAGCTGGGAGTTATTTTGCATTTACAAGAACCTGTTCCAAAAAAACTAGAACGCTAATTCTGGGACTACTAGGATTAGGTGCCAGATTTCCACAAAACAAATTAATGTTGTCTTTTCAAAGCCCGGGACCAATTTAACCTCTTTGGTGGAGGAGGGGGGATTTCTAAATCAAAGCCACTAGAGTAGGCTATTTACTAAAAGAGGTAATCAGACCTCAAAGAAACTTGTCTGACAGTTAATGTCCTAGTTATGCATTCTGAGAGTCAACAAAAATAAATTATGAAGCTCAAAACAGAAAAAAAATAACGTAGCGCATAGATGAATTAAGAACAAGAAAATACGAAATTAACTATTTCTTTGAAGTACATACAATCTTAATTATGAAACAGCATAACAAAGATGGTTCACTACTATTTTATCAATCCAATATAGGCAATAAAATTTCTCCGTCACAGTTCAGTGTGTATTGTTTTCTTCCTTTTTTTCTTCTTCTTTTTCAGATACTATGAAAACATAGGAGAGACATGAATAAATTATACTTTTCAACTAATATTATACTCAAACATTAAAAATTGATGTCAAGCCTTAAAAGTACAATGAAACGTATATGAAGTACAAGTTCTCTACTTAAACAATCTAACTTTCTTATCCTCATTCCTTTTTTTCTATCATTAATACATCTTTAAATACCTTTCGATTGCTAAAAATAGACTACCCACAAGCTCTGACAAGGTGAACTCAATATAGTATTATAACAATACTCTCGTCACTTGATATTAATTTGACTGTTCAAAAAATTCGGGAAAAATTAGGACACAGCATGGGGCCCCTGACAATGTAATCGCCCACCTAATAGTTGTCAGATAAGTACGGCATGATGTACGTAACTTATTAAAGCCTCAAATTAACTAGTTCAGCGAAATGAAGATTTAAAATGATATACTTCTAAAAAATATTAACAACATACTTCAATAGCACAAACACATTGATAAAGTATTTTAAAAACCTTTTTTTGATATTTTCAGCTGGATCTAGTAGAGAACGAGCCCCCAGGGCATTAGGCAACGGAGTCACTCAAACATGACATCATACCCCACAGACATCAGCTTGCATATGGAGATGCGGATTTTGTTAATTTTATTTTAATATCATGTTTTTAATACTTGCAAAAGGCCCTAAATATAGCAATTTCATTTCAAATGAACCCTTAAACATCTCTCTATGATGTTTCAGCACCCCACTTGCGGCGACAGAAAAAAAGGGAAAGAAAAAAGGATAAATCACTGCATCCCATGTGAAAAAGTGGCTCTCCTTGCTCCAGATGGGGAACTGTAATTCTCCTAGATGGGGTTATCGGCTATGGTGATTCCAATGGTGCAGTTTTTATATGGATCCGACACCATTTTAGTGAATATCAAGGCTTTTTTAGAAACTCGGAATTTTTACGCACTGCCAGTTTTGAATCGATTCACGATAAATTAAGTGTTGTTTATTTACCTTATCAAGTCTAGAAAAGTCAAATTCTTCGTCTTCTTTTTTCTCTTCTTTCTTTTCTTCTTGTCTTGGTTTACTACCACTTCTACTTCTCCTCTTTTTTTCAGCACTGGGGCTCTGGGACCTGCGTCGTTTTCTATCCCTTTCTCGACGATACCGGTCTCTAGACCGTGAACGGCTTCTTCTGTGTCTAAAGAGAAAAAGATTCAGAATTCAGCTGATGACATCAAATGCTTCAACTCGGATAATTAAAATAATTCAAAACGTCTTTTTAGCTACTCTTAAGATTTTGCAGCTTAACAAATCAATAAAGGCATCAAATTTAATTAGGTGAATAGACTAGCTTCACTTTTATTTGCATCAACTTACAGCACATATTAGTAGCTAAAGGAATAGAATCAACACCAAATGTATGTCAATACATACTTTACATTAATCGTCAAGATCTTAGCACGCTAGGAGTAATATTTATTTGGAAGGGTGTAATAAACATATATATGTATATATATATATATATATATATATATATATATATATATAGTATATAATATATTATATATATATCTATATATATATATATAGATTGTAGTGAAAACAATTAGTAATTGAGGTGGTAAGAGTTGGCTAGCCAGTGGAAAAGTGACTCTGTTTCGAAATACAGATAGAACAGTTTATTTTGAGCCCAAAACGATTCCTTTGGGAAGCCAGAAATCCAGCAGTGTCGATCAAATTCCATTAAGAAGATATTTGCTGCCACCTACAGCCAGCAGTTCAGTAAGTGGGAAAGAAAGCGCTCCAGGCCACTAATTGTAAAGCCATCCGTGGGTGTTAGCCGTGCCCCGAAGTAAACGGCAAAAGCGGAATGCACGATTAGCCTTTGCGTGGATATATATTAAAGGCTGTTTAAGGTACGTGATATTTTTATTCTAAGTAGAATCTAATGCTGAAAATGGAAGAACTACTAGCCGAAATGCAAAAGATGAGAGGTGAGGTAACAGAGAAGTTGCAGCGAATTGAAAATGCCGTTGCCAGCGCTGAATCTGTACGGAGGGAATGGGCTACGTTCGAGAAGAAACAAGATAAAAAAGTTAGTGCTTTGGAAACTAAAGTTCAGGAACTCTCACTCATGTTGAAAAAGTTTGAACTTGAATCTAAGAAAAATAACTTGGTGTTATACGAGTTCAACCCAGGAGTAAGGGTCGTTGGCTAAAGGATGACTTATTACAGTGTTTTGGTAGGGTTGTGCCCAGTTTAGACATTCGCTGGAGTGACATTAAAGAGGCATTTAGAATGAAAACTCGCTTCGGGAAGTCACACCAGTCCTAATTAGATTCACATCTAAAGATATTCGTGACTCGCTTCTACGGAGCAATCGACATCTGAGAGAATACGGGCTGAAAGCGGCCCATGATTATACCAAGGCTGAAAGGGAAGCGAGAAACAAGTTGAGACCGATTCTAGAGCAAGCAAAAAGCGAAGGTAGATCCGATGCATTCCTAGGGGGACGAAATTACAAATTGGAGACCAAACATTTTCTTACGACCCTGAAATTCAGCGAGTGATCGAAACTGTCCAAAATTTCAGCGCGACAAGTATGAAGGTGGCCGATGGGGAGAGTGACAGGATTGCATATGGGGACACAGAATCAGTCATGAGTGATGTATCCAATACTACGGTCATAGACGGCAACGCGACAGAGACGCCGGTTAGAATGTCTCAAGGGCCAGCGGATTCGGAAGTTAGACCGTTACGGGTTCAAAAAAGACTGGCGGAGAGAAAACCGGAAGATACAAATCGTCAACCCAGCACTGGAGTGGGAAGAGGGAGTACGAGTGGGTCGGGAAGAAGAGTCTGGGATGGACGGACGAGAAGCAGAGGCTTAGTAAGAGGAACGAACCTAATAGGTTTATTCTCAATCCGGCAATTAGGGAATAGGATTTTGAGGGCCGTGGTACAATGAATTTGAAAATATGTTTCTGGAATATTCAGGGATTTAGTGATCAGAAACTAAGTGATTTATGTAAGTTAGATGGGTCGGATATTATAGGTGTAGCTGAGACATGGAGAAGTTCTTGTATTTGCATTCAAGGGTTTATATGTGAGTGCGCTTGTAGAAAGCCATCGAGGAATGGCAGAGTGTACGGAGGAGTTTCTGTTTTATGCAGAGAAAGTCGTTTCCGCTCGGTTTTGAGATTAAAAAGTGAGTCTGAGAATATTGTGTGGTTAAAGGTAAAAATGAATGAATTAAATCTAGTTATAGGAGCTGTTTATATACCACCACAGAATAGTTCG
Organism: Artemia sinica; assembly: GCA_027921565.1. Taxonomy (NCBI): domain Eukaryota; kingdom Metazoa; phylum Arthropoda; class Branchiopoda; order Anostraca; family Artemiidae; genus Artemia; species Artemia sinica. The sequence continues at coordinate 34,528,424 of CM051270.1, forward strand.
TATATGAAGGAAAATATTTCAGAGTTGGTATCAAAAGAGATGAGAAAATATGTTGAATTGTATGGTGATAGCTATTTTATTCTTACAGGTGACTTTAACGCGTATACTGGGATTTCAGATGGCGAGTTTGAGGAGGTTGGAGATAACTGGAGGAGCAATGTATCACGGGATCCTTCCGAATCACCTTGGTATTATGATGATTTAAAAATTGGTAAGTGACAGAGTAAGGACCAGAACCGTAGAAGGAATAAATGGGGATCTAACATTTTAGATTTTGTGTGAATGAAAAAATGGTAATTGTGAGTGGTAGACTGGGAGAAGATGATGAAGTGGGGAATTTTACTTGTTTTTCTGGGTCACCAAGTGTGGTAGATTATTGTTTGGTTGGGTTGAATCTGTGGCCAATGTGTTACAATTTTAGAGTGATTGGTTGCGTAGGGTCGGACCACGTCCCAATTGCTCTTAATCTGAGTCTTCCTGGGTCCCAGAGGTCTATATGCGAGATAAGGGTTCGGAGTTGGCAAAGAGAAGGGGAGATAAGTAGATTTACAAAGAATGATCTTTATATTAGAAAACCGATAAAAATAGTTAAGGAGACAGAAGAGATAGTAAACCAAGGGATAATAAAAGGTAGTACTCAGGAGCTAATAGAAGAGTGTGAGGAATTTTGTAAAATTGGTAAGGTGGAGGAGAGTCTAAAGGGACTGAACAAGGTAGTGTATGATATTTGCGTAGGAGCAGGAGAAAGTGATAAAATTGAGGTTAGGAATTCAGAGGAGAGGGAATTGGATGTGGAACGTAAAAAGTTAAAAGCTAGGCTACAAGAAGCGTTAGATGTAGTCAGGTTCCAGAGACCAGGGACTTTAGATAATAATTTATTCGCATTCCGAAGAATCAGGAGAGAGTATAAGAAAGTAGTAAGAAAGTGTAAGAAGATAAAAGAAGAAGAAGATATTAAGGAGATAGAGCAGGCATTAAAGGATAAGGATAGCAAAGTTTTTTGGAAGAAGGTTTCAAGTTCTACCAGAAGGGAGACAAGCCCAGATATCCCCCCGCGGACACCGGATCGAGTGAATTAATCGAGTGAATTAAAGAGGCAGAAGACAACGGAAAATGAGTGTGTATTTGAAGATAATTGGAAGAAGAGTATCAAAGATCAAGTTTATGGCCCTATGAAGGAAGAAGATGATGCTTTAATCGAGCCAGTTAGGGTAGAAGAAGAATGGAAAAGCTTAAAAGAGATGAAGGGATGTTCAGCACCTGGTCCTGACGGTATTCCAGCAGTTCTATGGAAGTATAGTAGAAGCGTAACATTGTATATTATTACTTTGATATTTACAGCAGTTCTTCGATCTGGAATTTGGCCTAGCGAGTGGAGCCTGGCAGCAGGAGTGCCGATTTTTAAGAAAGGGAATAGGAAACTACATGAAAATTATAGAAGTATACCTTTAGGCAACACACTAGGAAATCTAATGGCGAAGGTATTAGATAACAGACTTAGAAGTTGGCTCCAGAAAAACTGAAAGGTTAGCCGCGGAACAGTCAGGATTCAGAGAGGGACATAGTACGATTGATCAGATTTTTACATTAAAGTGTTTAGTTGATAAGTTTATAAATAAGAAAGGAGGTAAATTGTATTTAGCTTTTTTAGATTTAAAAGGGGCATTTGATAATGTAAAGAGGGAACTGTTAATGAAGGATTGCATAAATATTGGCCTGTCATACCCACTTGTAAGGATCTTAATAAGTATGTATGAAGCTACAAAGTTTGTTATTAGGGTTGCAGGAAAATTTTCAGATGTAATTTGTTCTAGAAAGGGTGTTAAACAAGGTTGCCCCCTGTCTCCACGGCTATTTTTGTTGTTTATTAATGATTTGCCAGATTTTCTTAGGAAGCAAGGAGCCCCAATGGTGTCATTAGATGTCTGTGAACTATGCATGCTGATGTTCGCATATGACCTGGCACTAGTGGCGAAGTCTAGAGAGGATTTACAGTTCTTGTTGAATGAAAGGATTATATAGATAGGAAACAACTAAGCCTGAATGTAAAGAAGTCGGTAGTTATGGTTTTTAGAAAAGGGGGTAAGATTACAAGTAGGGATAGAGTAAAATGGGAGGGAATAGATTTAGAATGTAGGGATGAGTTTACGTATTTAGGATGTAAGTATTCGTCAAATGGTAAGTTTGGAAAGCAGCTGAAGCTAAGTCTTGCTAAAGGAAAGTCCTGCGCCTATGCTGCGACTGCTAGCCAACTGGCAAACATACAGAACCTGAAGATGCATAAGCAGATATTTCAGGTAAAGATTGAATCGGCTATGCATTATGGATCTGAAGTTTGGGGATACATAGCTGGTGAGACGATGGAGAAGATTCAGCTTCAGTATTTTAAGAGAGTTTTAGGTCTACATTTTTCAACGAATAGTTTAGTATTGAGAGGAGATCTAGGTTTGTTTTCTTTAAGAAGTGATAGGCTAGTAGGGATGATAAGACTATGGGAGAAAATCCTGAGTATGCCCAGAGTAAGGATAACAAAAGCAGCATATTTAGAAGCTCTGAGGATCCCAAAGAGTTATACGTGGCCATCTCAAATAAAGAAGATATTGGATGATTGTGGATTTTCCAGAGCTATGGAATGGTGGGCTAGGGATTGGATTAAAGGAAGGAGCAGTTGCAAGTAGGGTCAGAGAGAGGTTAAGTGACCATGAGATCCAGGTGTGGCATGCGCAAGTGAATGAGACCCGATCACTGGAGTTATATGCAAAGGCTAAGGAGCAGTGGGGAAAAGAATTGTAGTTTAAGGCGGGGCTTCCTAAGAAGCAACAAAAGTTGATTATTTGTGTTAGGTCAGATGGGTTACCACTAGGTGAGAGAAGGAAGTATCTGGGAGGGGGTAGGCAAGCTTCTGGTCCTTACTTCTGTCCCATGTGCGGGAAAGAGGAAGATCTGGTTCATTTTGTGGGGAAGTGTAGGGAATTAATAGATTTAAGGAAAGAATTGTTTGGGGTTGAGGCTTGGGAGAGAGATGAGATAATAAATTTACTAGCAAGGAAAGATATGGGAGGTATAAAGAGATTCGGAAGGTTCCTGACGATGGGTATAGAGCATAGAGAAAGGTTTTTTGAAGATTAGGGGTGAGGGTGTTATTTCACTAGCCTCGATTATAGTTTTGTGCCAATTTATGTTTGTATGAAAGGGTCATTGTTTTTGTGACCACGGCCCTTTGGGCTTTTGTGTCAATAAATTCTATTCTATTCTATAGTACATATATATTGAACTTCTTTAAGGTTGTTTTCATATTGATTTATATCCTCTAATAGATAAATTTTATAGTGAAGTTAAATCGAGTGATCTTCTCCATTTCATAGAATAGGTCTTTCTCCCCGGGCATCCTCACCAGCGCCATCTTTTTTCTTAAGTTAGCTGGGGCGCCATCTATAACGAAATTTTTATATAGTTCCCATATAAGAAAGGTGCTGATTTTCTACTGAGAACAAGCAGAAGAGGGGAAGGAACCCCCCGCAAGCACCGTATTGTAGCCGCTGGTATTCAGTTACCCGAAAATTGCGCGGAAAAGGTGAGGGGGTACTTACACTTCCCTTGTTCCTGGGTGATTTCAGTACCTGGACTTTGATTACTGGATTGCCATTTGCCTGATGACGTGAAGGTGCGATGGCGACGCTTGTACGAAATGCTGTGCTGAACTTTATGTATTGCTCGATGCAAACAGGAAACAAAATAGAGCGAATTGTTAAAAGAGCAGGAGTTTTTCTCTCATACCGACATACTAAACGCGAAAGAAAAGTTGATCTCTCTCGGGAGCGAACTGGGATATGATTAGACCCCGGCGCCGCGCCGGCGGATCGACCGAACGCCGCCAAAGAGAGGTCCGGTTGAACTCCGCCGGCGCGCCGCAAGCACGCCGCCGCCGGCAGAGGCGGCGGCGTTCGGTCGACTTTAAATTATTTTTACGGCAATTCTTTATTGCGTCAACCGCAAAGTCGGAGCTTTTCCTTCTCGTGTGGTTTAGTATTTCGATTTTCCTGATTAGAAATCAAGCAGAGCTTGCACTATCCCCGAATTTTCGGGCATTTACCCGAAAATCTATGCGTCACCCTGAAAAAAAATTTGGTTCCCCGAATCCCCGAAAATCCCGCAATCACGGTGCCACCCCTAGTGATTTATCAGCAGAGACTTTCCCTGCCAAATAGTACTTTGTATACCATAATTCTTCACTGCTCTCTTGTTCATTAATTTTCGTCTCTTTTGTTACTTTGCAAAAAAAACCAGACAGATGCAATATGCTAGTGCAAATATTGCAATATACACAGTTCTTCTTATGTTGACAAAAAAAAAGTATCGTCTTTATGAAATGAGTTTAAATAATTTCGAATGCAGTTTCCCAATCGCTATTTCTTACATCATTCGTAGTCAAGAATTTTATTTTTAAGTAGAATAGAATTATAGAACGCATTCACTACTATACAGGTTCAGCCTTTTGTTGGATTTTGAAATTGACAGCCGACAGATTGTTTCTACAGCTGAATTGTAAGTTTGCAGATTTTTTTTTTGCTGTTTCTAGATAAGATTTTCTTAATGTTTAATACTCAGTTATTGAACACCTGATAGAAAATACAATCGTCTTTCTGGAACATTTTTACCCCCCCCCCCCCAAAAAAAAAAATAAAACAGCCTTCGGTTGAAGACAAAATTTAGCTATAGACTAAGTTATTACAAGGTTGGGGAATTAAAGATTGAACCAGAAGTCACCCCAAAAATATGATTCATAAATAAATTGTAAATTATTGCCTATAGGGGAGGGGGATAAGGGGCTATCATTTTTAAATGATAATACCTCATTTTTTTTATTGAAAGCAGGGATGCCAAAAAGATAATTATTTTTTTCATTTAAAGTGGAGACAGAAGAAAATGATATTAAATTCCCTGGGAAACCATTGAAATATTTTGATAGACCCAGGGCCCCCCCCATTAAGACTTGTTCATTGTCTTGGGTATTTTGCGATTTCTCATAGGCTACAGGCCTTATTTGGCTTTTGTGTGTGCTCCCTTTTAATTCGATTCTTTGGATCTTATGGAATGCCATGGCAAATCTATCACTCAGTTTTCCAATAATTTGAGGTATATATATATATATATATATATATATATATATATATATATATATATATATATATATATATATATATATATATATGATATATATATATATATATATATATATATATATATTATATATATATATATATATATATATATATATATATATATTCCGGAAGGAATATATATATATATATATTCCTTCCGGTCATCTTGATTATTATGGCAGTTTTATTTATTTTTTATGTTTTTTTTTTCGACGTCTTCATCAATAAGAACTACACTGTTCAAAATACAAAGCGCGAGTGAAACTCGAGACGTTTAGAAGACTTGGGAGGGAGAGGGAGTAGCACCACTCCTATTAGTAAATCTTGATTAACCTTGTAATATTATGATTAGTTGTTTTTTTTGGCTTGTGTTGTTGTTGCAATGACAAAGGAAAAACACACTGCTCGACATACAAATCGTTTTGACTGTATTATTCGTTTTAATTTATGTTCGTTTTGGGATTCGTTATTCATCTACAGCAGCATCTGTTATCTTTCTGTTGGATATGGTTAGTCATTTTAATTTATGCTTATTTTGTTTTGATTTATTTATTGATAGTAATTTCTGTTCGTAAGAAGTTCAAATTACTATAGGACCTAATTTCTGCCCGTCTTAGGTTTTAATATGCCTTTTTAATTTTCATTGAAAAGTTTCTTTTGCTTTTTTATTTAATTATCTCACGTTTGTTTTTGACATAATTTTATTGTTGGTTAATCGAGTAACTTTTTTTGTTTTTGCGTAAGTGCTTTACTTTATTATTTAGACATGGGTAAATTCTAATTGGTATTGGGCCTTAAAGCGCAAAAATGTTTAGGTGGATCGGAGACACAAAATGTCCCCACTCCCCTATAAAAAAAAACACGGAAACTCCACTATTCCTCATTACTTCCTTCTCTTTCACAACATGAAAATTTCAAGTCCAATCCCAAAAGCTATTGCATATATGGTATTTTGATTAACTGGATGCTCTAAATATCATTTCACGTAATTTCACTGTCTCCTCCAAAATCAGAGTTCAATGTTTAGTTGCCCCTTTCCTCCATCTACACTCCCTGAAAATTTCGATTTGATACCCTATGTTGTACCCAAGATGTTGCAGTTGCACCATTTTGACAACTTGGCAATGCATAGCGTCTTTTGATAGACCTCCATAATAAACTATGCATGGATATAAGTCCCATAAAACCTTATAGTGCATAAAAGCTATGGTGGATCAGAGACAAAATTGTTTATCCCCTCCCCCTACACCCAACTCAATATAAGAAGTCTCCTGGCCCCAAACTCCTCCTTTCTTACCCAAAGTTACCTGAAAGTTTTAATTCTCCAGGCCGTTCATAAAATGTAGCAGATATTTTGTTTCAATGACCTCAACTTTATCCCCAAGCTGTTCCTGGGATTTTGTAAGGTTAAGTAATATGATAATCTAGATCCAAATAAAGTCTTTTGATTTAGCTATACCCCACGCCACATCTCAACATCTACTGGTCTCTCTCACTCCTTTAACCCTCCTCAAAAGTTTCAATCTGATACCCCAACGGTTATGAGATATTGAAAATACACTATTTTGATAGCCTGGAAAGGCAGAGTCTTTTGATATACGATACATTGCTATGTAACTATGCAGAGATCACAAGTCCCGTAGAGGCTCAGTGCAAAAATGTTTTGGTGGATTAGATATATAGTTTTTTACCCCCTTTTTCTCCCTCTACAGAAAAATTTGAAATCCCTTCTCCCATCTCCCTCTTCATTTCCCCAACAGTACCGAAAGGTTATCTATTCAAACTCCAAACTGTTCTCGAGATATTGCGGATGTGGATTTCAATGAACTGGATGCAAAGTGACTTTTCATTTACATCTGTCCCGTCCCTGAATTCAAAATTTCATGTCCACATAGCCCCTCCGCCCTAAAACTCCTTGAAAATTTCAACCTGATCCCCAATTATTGATCAACACACGACATAACAGTAGTAGTGGGAGGCATTGTTACACAGGATGTACAAGATCACAGCCAATCAGAGGGCTACAGTACTAGGAGTACAAGACCACACCCTCTTTCTAGACCAATCGGAGAGCTAGAAATACTGTCGTGTGTTACAGCGCCAGACTCCCTGGAATTTCAGCATTGAATTTTACGTAATTTCTTTATCTGCTCTGACACAATTTTACCTCGTGAACATTCCATGATAACCTATTATCATTAATTTCCAGGCAGGATTATGTGTAATTGATACAGACATGAATTACGTTGAACTTATAGAGCTTCGATTGTGTAAGAATTCATGACAGAAAAATCAATAGGCTTCATGGGAATTTAAAATGTATCTCTGCAGAGTTGCCAGGACAAAGGAAATGTCAGAGATTAATTGACATTTTAGGGGATTATTTGGAGTGAAACAGTTTGAGACATGTGACTTGACCTAGCTTTACTTCTTGGCTGTGGTCGCTATAATAGAAAAGTACACAATATGCGATTAGTGAGATGGTTATGGATTTGAACCATCAAGGACCGCCACCGCCAATGACCCTAGCCACCAAGGGCCTCAACCTCCAAGGTCCCCTCTGCCCAACCTCCAAGGGGATCCCATCCCTAAAAAATTTTGGGCCCATCCTCCCATTTTTTTATACTTTTTTGAAGTTTATTTTTTTTAACATGATAATTTTATTTCAACTTTTTTTACATGTCGTAGAATCACATAAAACATACTTAAAGCATAAAAAAATTCACATTTAAGCTAGATTTCTTAAAGTATGTAGATATGTGTTGTCTGAAACCTGTGATTTGGGGTGGTTGGTTAACTATTTCGCACTTTTCTGACCGAGGTTCCTTAGCCTGTCGTAAATGTGTGTTGTCTGAAATCTATGATTTGGAATGTTTGGTTTACTATTTTAGACTTTTCTTAGCTAGGTTTCTTAACCTTTCGTAGGTGAGTGTTGCATGAAACTTATGATTTAAGATGTCTAGTTTGTTATTTTAGACTTTCCTGAGCTAGATCTCCTAACCTTTCGTAGAAGTATGTCGTCTGAAACCTATGATTTGGAATGCTTCGTTTACTATTTCGCACTTTTCTTAGCTAAGTTTCATAGCCATTCATAGGTGCATGTTGTATGAAACCCATGATTAACTTTAATATTTTTTTGGGAGGTGGGGGATGGGAGGTGGGGGTTGGGTTTTAGTTTTTAGAAATATGAACATCCCAGTTTAAAATATGTCTGATTTCATTAATAACATTTGATTTTGTTTTAATAAAGTTGGGCTTTAGTTTCAAGAAATACGAACATCCACGTTTAAAATACATATGATTTTATTAATAATATTTGCTATTTTAATAAAGTTGGGTTTTAGTTTTCAGAAATAAGAACGTCCACGTTTAAAATACATCTGGTTTTATTAATAATATTTGATTTTCTAATAAAGTAATTTCTTTGTCGAAATCAACCATAAACAGTGGGTTTTTTTCTTCAGTATTGTATAAGAATGATTAAAGATGATGACTGAGAAATTGATCGATAATAAAGATGTAGATGTCAAGAAAAGAATTGTAATAAAGAAATTCGGAAAAATCCTTAGAAATCAACTAGTGAGACGATTATGGGTATGAACCATCAAGGACCGTAAGCACCAATGAGGTGAAGTTTTATTTTTAAGATGAGTATGAAAAAAAAATAAAGTTATTAATTAAAATGAAGGCAGATAGTTTGTCACTGTGCCAGAGAAGAAAGTTTATCGGAAGAGGAAGTCAGCACAGGGATATTAAAAAATAGGGTGTCACCTACAGGTTTAATGTACGCTTCATCTTTTGAATCAGTTTCATAAAATAATTAATCATATTCTCTCTCTCGATACGAATAATTGTTCAAGCTTAAATTTTCTGTAAACATACTTTGATTTTTGTCATGTTTTTTTCGCGTTGTCGATGATTTTAGTTTAATATAAACTTTCTAGTACCACTTCTTAGTAAGATTCGGGGGTTGAGTTGGAGTAAGATCCTCCCACACCGACTTATTGTTTACTGTTTAAGCACCGAGGACAGTGGAAATAAAATCTTTTTTTCGAATGGGTTAATGTGATGTTTAAATTGAGTATGCTAAAGTTGGGTTTTAGTTTTCGGAAATAAGAACATCCACGTTTAAAATAGATGTGATTTTATTAATAATATTTGATTTTTTAATGAAGTTGGGTTTTAGTTTTCAGAAATTAAGAACACCCACGTTTAAAATACATGTGATTTTATTAATAATATTTGATTTTCTAATAAAGTTGGGTTTTAGTTTTCAGAAATAAGAACATCCATGTTTAAAGTACATCTGGTTTTATTAATAATATTTGATTTTCGAATAAAGTTGGGTTTTAATTTTCAGAAATATGAATTTTAATTTTTTTTAATAAACTTGGGTTACCACGTTTAAAATACATCTGGTTTTATTAATAATATTTGATTTTCTAATATAGTTGGGTTTTAGTTTTCAGAAATAAGAACACCCACGTTTAAAATACATCTGATTTTATTAATAATATTTGATTTTTTTAACAAAGTTGGGTTTTAATTTTCAGAAATAAGAACACCCCCGTTTAAAATACATCTCATTTTATCAATAATATTTGATTTTTTTTTAAATAAAGTTGGGTTTTAGTTTTCAGAAATAAGAACACCCACGTTTAAAATACATGTGATTTTATTAATAATATTTGAGTTTTTAATAAAGTTGGGTTTTAGTTTTCTGAAATAAGAACACCCACGTTTAAAATACATGTGATTTTATTAATAATATTTGATTTTTTAATAAAGTTGGGTTTTATTTATCAGAAATAAGAACACCCACGTTTAAAATACATGTGATTTTATTAATAATATTTGATTTTTTTTAAATTAAGTTGGGTTTTAGTTTTCAGAAATAAGAACGTCCATGTTTAAAATACATCTGGTTTTATTAATAATATTTGACTTTCTAATAAAGTTGATACCTCAACTTCCAAGGGGCCCCCTCCCTCCAACTTTTTGGGCCCATCCCCCCTTTTTTATGCTTTTCTTTCGAAGTTTATTTTTTTAACTTTTTTATTTTTTTACATGATAATTTCATTTCAACTTTTTTACGTGTCTTAGAATGACATAAAACATACTCAAAGTATAAAAATTTCACATTTAAGCTTTTCTTATTTTTTTAACATGATAATTTTATTTCAACTCTTTTTACATGTCTTAGAATGACATAAAACATACTTAAAGCATAAAAAATTCACATTTAAGCTAGATTTCTTTACGTTTGTTGATGTGTGTTGTCTGAAACTTATGATTTGTGGTGCTTGGTTTACTATTTCGCACTTTTCTGACCTAGGTTTCTTAGTCTGTCGTAGGTGTGTGTTGTCTGAAATCTATGATTTGAGATGTTTGGTTTACTATTTTAGACTCTTCTCAGCTAGGTTTCTTAACCTTTCGTAGGTGTGTGTTGCGAGAAACTTATGATTTGGGATGTCTAGTTTGCTGTTTTGGACTTTTTTTTAGCTAGATTTCCTAGCCTTTCGTAGATGTATGTTGTCTGAAACCTATGATTTGGGATGGTTGGTTTACTATTTCGCACTTTTCTGAGCTAGGTTTCATAGCCGTTCATAGGTGTATGTTGTATGAAACCTATGATTAACTTTAAATGTTCTTACTTCCGAAAACCAAAATCCAACTTTATTAAAATATCAAATATTATTAATAAAATCATATGTATTTTAAACGTGGATGTTCGTATTTCTTGAAACTAAAACCCAACTTTATTAAAAAAATTCAAATGTTATTAATAAAATCAGATCTATTTTAAAGTGGGATGTTCATATGTCTGAAAAATAAAACCCAACTTTATTAAAAATATATGCAAAAATGTACCCAATGAGGCCTTGCATCATCCCCACCTCCACAAAAAAATAATAAAGTTAATAATGGGTTTCGTGGGTTCCCAAATCATAGGTTTCGGACAACACACACCAACAAACGTTAAGAAATCTAGCTTAAACGTGAATTTTTATGCTTTAAGTATGTTTTATGTCATTCTAAGACATATAAAAAAAAAGTTGAAATAAAATTATCATGTTAAAAAACAAAAAAAGCTTAAATATGAATTTTTCAAGCTTTAAGTATGTTTTATGTCATTCTAAGACATGAAAAAAAAAGTTGAAATGAAATTATTATGTTAAAAAAAAGTTAAAAAAAAAAACTTCAAAAGAAAAGTATAATACATGGGGGGGATGGGCCCAGAAAGTTGAAGGGAGGGGGCCCCTTGGAGGTTGGGGAGAGGGGTCCCTTGAAGTTTGAGGTCCCAACTTTATTAGAAAATCAAATATTATTAATAAACCAGATGTATTTTAAACGTGGACGTTCTTATTTCTGAAAACTAAAAATTATTTCTGAAAACTACAAATTTTGAGATAGACATTTTTTTAAAATGGCTCAAAGGTCAGATAACAAAAACTCCGGTGTAACCCCCCAGGGCCTGGGGGCAGGCATTGTAAGCTATGTCCTGGGGCCGTATATGGTTCTTATGAAAGGGATGCTCATATAAACTTCAGAGAGGGCTCATTTGAATGGAAATTAAAAGTTCTAGTTCATTTTCTCAGAGTAAAAAAAACGAAGGGCAACTAGCCCCTCCCACCCTCCACGCCTTTGGGTTAATCGGGTGGATAAACCCATCCGATAAAAATTTGAGGTGACCATTTTGTTAAAAATGGTTCGAACATCAGATATTAAAACTCCGGGGTCGATACCCCCCCCCCAGGGCCCAGGGACAGGCGTTGTAAGTTATACTCTGGGGGTATATATGGTTCTTTTAGAAGGGATGCTCTTATAAACTTCAAAGAGGGCTCATTTGATTGAAAATAAAAAGTTATAATTCAGTTTTAAAGAGTCAAAAGAGACCGAAGGGCAATTAGCCCCCTCCCCCACGCCCTTTTCACTCAAACCCGTCCGATAAAAATTTAGCAATTTTTTTTTTTAATGGTTCAAAAATCAGATAATAACAACTACGAGGTTGACACAAACCCATTTTTTCACTTTGATATTGTTACTTTGATACTTTGATGAACTTTTGATTTATTTTTTTTCAAAATTTGACTTGGAAATAAGGAATTTTTAAAAACTTGAAGCTTTTTGCAATCAAAAACGAACAAAAATTAATTAAAAACTTTTCGAAAAATAAGTTTTTCAAAGAAAAGTAAAGGCCAATTTAAACTAAAGCTTAGCAGATGAAATTATCAAACAGTTCGTGGTAACGAACTGTAAGTAAGGCTCAACCTCAATAGTGACCAAAGCGACACGGCTCAATAGTGACCAAAATTTTAAAAACCAGAATTTTGATACCAACAGATACATCGATTGATCAGATTTTTATGCTGATTTCAAATATGTAAGTTTCATTGAGTTTAGTCTTACCCATCAAAAGTTACTTGCCTGAGAAAATTTGCCTTATTTTCGAAAAAAGGGGGAAACAGCCCCTAAAAGTTACAGAACTTTAATGAAAATCACATCATTAAATTCGGTGTATCAGAGAACCCTGATATAGGAGTTTCAAGCTCTTATCTGCAAAGATGTGGAATTTTGTATTTTTTGCCAGAAGAAAGATCACGGATGCGTGTTTATTTGTTTTGTTTTGTTTTATTTTTTTTTTCCAGGGGTGATCGTATCGATCCAATAGCCCTAGAATAACGTGAGAGGGCTCATCTGAACGGAAATTAAAAGTTCTAGTGCCCTTTTTAAGTGACCATAAATTTTTTGGTCACTTGGAGGTCCAAACAATTTTTTGGAGGGCAACTTGGCCCCCTCCCACACTCATTTTTTTCCCGAAGTCACCCAATCAAAATTTTGAGATAGCCATTTTGTTCAGCATTATCGAAAATTTAATAAATATGTCTATGAGGATGACTGAACCCCCCACAGTTCCCAGGGGAAGGGCTGCAAGTTATGAACTTTGCCCATTGTTTACATATAGTATTGGTTAATGGTAAGTATACAGACATTTCAGGGGGTATTCTTTGTGGTAGGGGGAGGGGATCAGAGGATGGGGTTAAGGGGGAAATCTTTCCATGGAGGATATTTCCCTAAGGGGGAAAGGACATTTCTATGAAGGGGGCGCCGGATTTCCTAGCATTATTTAATTAAAGCATTACAGAATTAAATAAAAAAACAAGTTTTTTCAACTGAAATTAAAGAGCAACATTAAAACTTACAACAAACAAAAACTATTACGTATATGAGGCGGTCCACCCCCTAGTCAATACCTCGCCCTTTACGCTAAAGTTTTTTTTTCAGTACTCTCAAAAGAGCTATCTATTCTAATTAACCGGCCTTTGTGATTCAGGGGTTTGTGATTTAAACAAAATTCGAACTTTAGCGTAAAGAGCGAGGTATTAACTAGGGGTAAACTCCCTAATATACGTAATAAAAACATACAAATATAGAAGTTCGTTAAGTTGGTTAATTGGTAAGTTACGTCAGAACAAAACTTCGAGAAAGCCATTTAGCCAAAACAAGTAAAACTAATATGCAAATTTCATTCTAATTATTCATGTACGGTGAGCTAGAATCAAAGCTGTGTTGATTCAAAAACGTTCAACAATTAGATAAAAAAAACAAGTTTTTTTAACTGAAAGTAAGGAGCGACATTAAAACTTAAAACGAACAGAAATTATTCCGTATATGAAAGGGGCTGTTCCCTCCTCAACGCCCCGCTCTTTACGCTTAAGTTTGACTCTGTCACACAACTTTATTTTTTAAAACAATAAGAAACTTTAGCGGAAAGACCGAGGCGTTGAGGAGGAGACAGCCCCTTTCATATACAGAATAATTTCTGTTCGTTTTAAGTTTTAATGTCGCTCCCTACTTTCAGTTAAAAAAACTTGTTTTTTTTATTTAATCTGTAAAAATTCAAACTCAAAACGACCAGAAATTACTATTAAAGAATAAATGAAACCCAAAATGAACAGAAATTAAATAGCAAATCATAGCAAAAAACATACAACAAGTAATAATATAAATGAACAAATAGATCTTAAAGCAAGTAATGCTTAGATTGAATATGAAAATCAAGCTTAATACGAAAAAAAATAATTTTCTATTAAAGTATAAATTAAACTTAAAACGAACATAAATTAAATAAACAATCAATGCAAACAAACATACAATATATATATCAATGTAAATGAATAAATAAATCTTAAAACGAGTGAAACTTAAATTGAATATACAAACCTAGCTTGAAACGAACAAAAATCACTACAAACATGAGTTTGGGTATCGCCTCCTTCTCTCGCTGTAAAAGTGTAGAACCTACTGTGTCATTGGCGCTTTACTGAAAACTATATGCGTCTTGACCAGTCTTGCAAAGCATAAACAACATCAAATTGAATATTTTATGTATAATGATATTAATTGTTTAAAGATTCAAAAATTGTTTAAAGTTTCAAGAATGTATTTCACTGTAATTTTATTTTTGTTTTCAATGCTGTAAGTACTGGAAAAGAAAATATTTGTAAGATAATTCGTGTTCAGTTAAGCGCCAATGACGCAGTGGGGTTTTGGTTTTTATTTACAGTTACGGAAGGGGGCAGTATCCAAACTCTTGTTTGTAGTAAAACTATACTCGTCTTGAACATCTTTAGAAAGAACTAATAAACTAAACTGAATATTTGATGAATAATGATATTAATTGCTGAAAGCTCATCAGTTCAAAATTTTACTATAATTTTTATGTTTATTTTCAACATTAAGTACAAAAGTACAGATTTGTAATAAAATCGGTTTTCAGTAAAGCGCCAATGACGCAGTAGGTTCTAGACTTTTACAGTGCAAGAAGGATGTGATACCCAAACTCTTGTTTGTAGTGATTTTTGTTCGTTTCAAGCTTGATTTGCATATTCAATTTAAGTTTCACTCGTTTTAAGATTTATTTATTCATTCACATTAATATCTGTTGTATGTTTGATTGCACTGATTGTTCATTTAATTTCTGTTCGTTTTAAGTTTCATTTATACTTCAAAGCAAAATATTTTTTTCGGCTTGATTTTCACATTCAATCTAAGCATTACTCGCTTTAAGATCTATTTATTCATTTATATTATTACTTGTTGTATGTTTTTGCTATGATTGGTTATTTAATTTCTGTTCGTTTGGGTTTCATTTATTCTTTAATAGTAATTTCTGGTCGTTTTGAGTTTAAATTTTAACAGGTATTTGTATCTGCTGAGCATAAGTTTGAAATGGCCTTTACTTTTCTTAGAAAAACTTATTTTTCGGAAAGTTTTTTTTAATTAATAGCGAGCAAAGAAGGACTCGACACGATTGGTCGTTTGTATACAGGTGAGATAAGATTAATATATTTCCTAAATAATTCATTTAATTGTAAATATTACTTTTTGGCCCCTAAATTCTAATGCAGTAGCAGTTTTCTTTTCCTTACCTTTCTTTATCCCTATCTCTATCTCTGGTACGGTCTACGTCTCTGTCTCTGCTGCGGTCTCGATCCTTGCTGCGATCATAGTCTTTTTCTCTGCTACGCTCTCTTCTTTTCCGTACAGGACTTATGGATTTAGATCGACTTCTAGAACGTCGATATCTAAAAGAAATTAAATCATAAAAAATGAATGACACATTGTTCACCTTCAAGTTATCTTGCCTAAATGCGGTTAATGTGTCAAAAATTTCACATTTGTTAGACTCAACGTTCTAGCATTGACTTAGTAGAGAGCAAAGTGTCTCCCATCTATTTTGCCACTTCGTAAGAAAAGGGTCGTCGTAGAAATTTTAAAGTAGGGTTAATCAATCGTAAAAGAAAATTTATAATGCCCTTTTTGAGGACCAAAACAAATTGGAGGGCACATTGATCCTCCTCCAACGTCAAATGTGCTCCCGTATACCCCAATGGCATCGATCAAGATTTTGAGACAACCATTTAGTTCATTACAGTTGCAAGATCTTAATTATGCCTCCAGGGTGGACATAATCACCGATGTCGCAAGGTCAATGATCGTAAATTATGCAAATTCTGTACTGTTCACAGATACCCTTTAGTACAAAAAGAGAACAAGTTTGGTCTTGTTGGATTTTTTGGTCTAGAATTCTTAGGGAGTGTTTGATATAGGGAGCGTTAACTCTCATTTATTGGTTTATGCCTTAGCTAGTATATGTGAGTAATAATATTTATCCTTAATTTATATATAATTCGCGTTCTTATTTGATTTTTTTGGCTTGTAGACATCTGTCTTGTCCCAGTCTATAATTTGTCACTATTTTCATTGTTCTGCTTGCGTAAATGTTCGCTTTTGTTGTTTTTTTTTTGTTTTGTACTCTTTTCCTCATTTATGCTCCGTCTTTTTCAAGTTTTTGTAGACGAATTTTTTTTTTCAATTGGGTTTCCCAACGTTTCTGACAGATATACTCCTAACATTTTAAAAGACGTGAAGATGAAGAGGTATCAATGGAAATCAAAAAACACTATGTGTACCCAGGTTATCAAAACGGAATATATACGATAACTCTCAAATGGATTGAGGATCAAGTCAAAAATTCCAAGAAGCGTTGAGGTGAGGAGAGAGAGCAAGCAGACCACCAATTTCGAAATGGGCAAAGGGGGAAGGATAAAGAATTTGTTACTGATCTGTCGAAAAGTTCTCTATGACGAATTCCTGGTGGTATTTTTTTTCAGGGGAAGGTAGCAAGATAAACCGGACTATGTGAGCTATGAACCCCTGTGAACTTAAACCTGTTAATAGTGATGTAGAGATATAAATCGAGAGACACTCGGTTATCAAAATGGCGTATCTGAGATAAACCACGAATAGCGTTGGGGGTCGATTTTAAACTATCAGGGAGTGGTGGCAGGCAAATTGTTCACCAAATTTTGACACACGGGAGAGGAGAGAGGGAGGACAAGAAAATGGATATTCAATCCATTTCAGTTTAGCGGTGTGAGCTCATGTTTATCAAAATAGCATAGCCTAACTGCAATACCTCAGATACCAGTATGGGAATTGAGTATGAACTTTAATGGCTTGTTGCAGGGATGAGGGAGTGTCGCAGGCATAAGATAAATTTTCTGGGGGAAGGGGATGAGAATTTAGAACTTACATTTGTGAGTCACTAAGCCAAGGTAACCGGAATGTATAAAACAATTTTATGTTGGGGCACGGACCTCTACAAAATGGACTAATGGAGTTTGGATAAAATAGACTTTCCAATTGGCTTGAAACCAATGTTCAGAGGCCCTTGGGTCAGAGACCCCAATACACAAACAGAAATGAAAAAAAATGTAAAATTGTTTTAACATTTTTGCACAAAACTATGACCCATTAAACATTTTGAATGACAATTCAAATTTGATCTAAAACTTAAATTGTAGTAGAATATTTTAGTTCTTAAGCAGAAGAGGTGAAACAGAACTTAAATATATTCCTAAAAGTTAACCATAATAAGACTGTGTCATTAAACAAAAAAAAATTAATAATAAAAACACTTTCCAAACAAAAAGATTTGAAAGAAAAGTAAATAGTACTATTAAAACCTAAAGCGTAGAGTTAGGGGAATAAAACTTCCAAAAGTATCCAGAGCGTAAATTAGGTCCTGGGAGTTTTCCTTCATGCTCCTAGCTGTACTTCTTCAATGTTTTTCTACCTTAGAAGGTCACAAAATGTTTTCCTGTGTTTCAGATTATACTGATTTTCTTTTAGTCTAATCTTTAAATCACAATAGTCATGATTTGAGTAGGTTTTTCAGCCATATCAGGATTTTTTTTTTCAATTTCAAAACATTTTTAAAAACTTTTTAGAGCTTAATGTGTCAGATTTAGCAACAGTATGAGGCTCACTCAAAACAATTTCTTTTCACCATTTATGCTGTAGGTCAATACACCATGCTGATATCCTAAATATATATTCTAATTCGATTTCACCTCTCCCCTCAAGTCAAAATTCAGTATCCTATTGGTCCCACGGCACCACCTGAAAATTCTACTCAGTTCCTCCCCATCAGTTCCTGAGCTAATAGTAATACGTTATTTTGACACCAAATGAAAACATGGTTTCTTTCGGTTTGTACTGCTACTTCATCAGGAATGGTCAAAATCCTTAGACGTTCCCCTCTGGCCTTACCCAAAGTCCAATTCAACTACCCCTTCCGAAAAATTCTCTGCAACTTTCAACTTGATCCCCAAGCTTTCCCCTAGGCATTTCAGATATGCTGTTTTGATCACCTGGCAACACATACTGTCATTTGATTTACCTTGCTACTTTACTTTGAACGAGACTGTATGTTCCATAGGGGTAATAGCACAAAAAAGTTTAGGTGGATCAAAGAAATCTTTAGTAGTCACAGTCCTAAGTAGTTGCACTCGCAATCACAGCCACAGGTGGTTGTAGTCACAAGCAGTCACAATCGCAGGTAATGCTGCTTGCAATCAATCATAGTTGCAGTTGCAACTATTTGGATACACAAGTAGTTGCCGTTGCAGTCGCAAGTAGTTCGAGTTCCAAGTAGTCACTGCTGCAGTCACAAGTCGTAGCTGCAATTACTTGCAGTTGCAGTCGCAGCTAGCTACATCCACAAGTAGTCGTCATTGCAAGCAGTTGCAATCCCAAATAGTAACAAACGCAAATCGCAAGTAGTCACAGTCACAAGTAGTTCCAGTCACAGTCACAAGCAGTTGCAGACACAGTTGCAACTAGTTGCAGACACAGTTACAAGTAGTTGCAGCACAGTTACAAGTAACAGCAGTTGCAGTTACAACTTGTTGTAATCGGAGGCAGTCAAAATCACAGCAAGTATTCCGACTAAAAGTCGCAACTAATTGAAATCACAAATGCAAACAGTCAATGCATAATCGCAAGGAGCCACAGTCAAAAGCCGTCACGGTCACAAGTAGTCACTGTCGCAAATACGTGCAGTTAAAGTCACTCCCACAAGTAGTCGCAGTTGTAAATAGTCATAGTCTTAGTTGTAAGTTGTTAAAGTCAAAGTCACAAGTAAACAAAGTCACAAGTTGTCACGGTCACAAGTATTCAATTGTAACCACACAGTTGTAGTCACAGGTAATCACAGTTATAGCTAGCTGCAATCACAATTAAATGTAGAGGTGGTAGTAGTTGGATTAGTATTAGTAGTAGAAGGTTACAATTTCCTCTAATTTAAAGTGGGATATCCATGTTAAAGATATTGTTCATAGAGCTAATGCGTCCATGTCTCTCCTTAAGCTCTTGATTAAATTTAACGTCCCCCTATCCAATTCTTTAAGAATATATACTTCCTTGGTCTGCCTGCATTTTGAATATGCTTGTCCAGTTTGGTATCCTGGCATCTCCTGCAATGAATCAGAAAAAATCGAATCCATTCAAAAAAGAGCCCTGAGAATAATTTTTAAAGAAGCAAAGGTACCATACTTGCTCCTTCTAAAAAAAGCCCAGCTGGAAACTCTTGAGCACACGAGAGGAATGTTGTGTTTCTGTTTTGCAAAAAATGCAATAATAAACCTTTGCACAGAAAACATTTTCCCCAAAAGACAGTCTCCACCAAGACGCCGATTGCCACATACTGTTTCTGAACCCGTTCCCATCTTGTTCCCCCATCCATTGCTTTATCTTCAGGTATGAAAAAACCTTTGTTCCCTTCATTACAGATAAAATAAACCGCTAGTTTTCCTCTCCTTTCTTTGGTACTGGTAATATCCAAGTTTTATGTTCGTTTGATTCTTTTATTCCCTCCCCCTTTTTATATGTTCTCTTTTAAACCTTTTTAACGTAGCCTATATTTTATTGTAATCCTTTTTAGTTTTTACCTTTATAGCTTTCTGACATTTTGCTGCTTAATATTTTTGACTAATGAATGGTTTTGCCATTCTGATACTGTTGTTTTTGGCATTGTTTTGCCAGTTTTTTAGCTATTTACTTTTTTTTTATGTTTTTTTTTTGTTTTTATTACTCCGAAATGCGAATTCGGCCACTCAGGGCTTGTGAATAACACTTTCAGGAATTAGTGCAAAGTCTAAGTTATACCATATGAAGGTTAGCGTGGTCCTTATTATTCAAAGTAGGATTTCTTCAGCAGGCACCCTCTAATCTTGTTTCTATTGTTAAAATACAACAGAATCCCAAAAAAGAGCCTAATATATTGACATTAAGAGGTCTCTACCAGAGGTTAAAATTTTTGGTTACTGCATGCTTATTGCTCAATGCTGCATGTGTTGCACAGTTTTCAACAGTCAACACTACACTCTAGTACAGCATGGTAGCTCTCTGAACTGCTGGACTTATTTACTTATTTATCTGTAGGCTTCCCAAGACTTTCAGACTAATTCATCTGACGAGTGCGTGTTTACAGCTATTTCACTTGTCGTCACAGATATCATAGCATTTGCTGGGATGCAGACACTAGCGTATCAACCCCGTGATGATTACCGTGAACTTTTAGACTTGGCAATCATATTCCTCGGTGGCACGCCATCTAAAGGAATCTCGTTCAGATCTCCAGCTGGACTGCATCAAGCAAGGTGGGATGGCAAAGGCCATCTATGCGCTAAAGATCTGGATGTTAAGAAGTCAGTTCAAACTCACAAAAAAGCAAGAAAAGGCTCTTGCTGATATTTGTCAATTCACTGTGATCATCTACGTGAAAGCACGGTTTCAGGCATCGTCAGCACCATCAGCCCCTCACATTGACCTCCAACTTCTCAAGGACATCTACAACTACAAGAAAATATCAGAATCGATATCAAAAACTGCCGTGAACAAAATAATAAGACACCTATGGTACTTATCAGAGGAATTGGTGGCCCTCGCCTTCTTTGACGACGTCGTATGAAACGACACCAAAGATCATATGGTTACGGCTCTGCAAACATCAGGAGCAGAGTACCCTCTGAAGAGAATAAAAGTGGACCCGTTGATACTGGGGGAGAAGAAGTTAAAAAACTTTGTTACGCAGAATACCAACAGATTCTTCAGCATTACCGGATTGCCTTCATCATTCCTAAATAAGAACATTGATTTGTGGTCAGTTGACAAAGACTATCAGGCAGTTAAAAATATAGTGCACAGCATGAGGGTAATCAACGACAATGCCGAACATGGTGTTGCACTGATGGATGACTATAACAAACTGCACACAATGTCTGAAGAACAGAAATAGTTCCTGTTGCTATTTGTCAAGGAGTACAGCGTTACAGTGATCGAACCAAAAAGACACTGATGGACCAGTCTGAAGCCCATATGTGAACTGTGTAGTTTGACAATTAAAGTGACTGGACACTATTACTATTGCTGGACACTATTGCCAATCACTTATTTTCGGTTTTGTGTACAGCAACTCAATAGTCATGTTTGATACTATTTAATTAAGCGGCATTATTGTGCGTTTTTTTTTATCAAAGTTCGCTTATACATTCCTAATAGTTATGATAGGGACCTCTGAAATTGAAAATAATGCTAAAATGTTTGCTTGTTATTCAATTAGAATCAGAATGGGATCATTTCAGACTGTGCCCCATAAAAATAGAGTAAAAATATTTTTTCCAATTTGCTAAGGACCACCCTAATAAAGGCCTTTGAAGTGCCTACCTACATCCTCTTGTCCTACAAGGGGTGTTAACCTTTGGTGAAATTTTGTAAACTTCAGCTACTTGTTAGGACCAGAGGCACAGTTGAAGAAAGCCCTAATACACTTTGAAATGTTTTTTTAAACAATTATAAATACTTACGGATGTCATTCCCCCAAGCATATTGTTCCACCTTAAAAACTACTCAAATCACTAGAATTGTATTTTCAAAACCCCAGTTCAACAAAAAGTTGACTCAAACAAAAATTACAGAAACAGTTTTTTTTTCCAAATTCAATAGGTCTCCTGTGCTTTCTTCTAAGTCTTCAAAATAGAGAAGGAGTAGAAATTAGAGCTTGAAATTGTGCTCTCAGGGCATGCTTTAGGCCCTGAAAGTTAAGCCCCCCTTGCTCAGCTGCTTTCCAAGATAAAAAAAAACAGAAAGATTTTGGAGAATTTATTAATTTAAGGTAAATTTGTGGCATAGAATAGAAAACTGATAAAATAAAAGAAATATACCCTTCAATTTTATATTTAATGTCTGGTTAATTTATGGCATAGGAAAGAAATTTAATCATAGGCAGCGCAATTGCACTGCCTAAATAAAGAGCAAAATGGGTTCTATGCATTATTTTTTTTTTCTTGAAGGCACTTTGTACGGAAGGTTTTGTTGTGGCAACTTCAGAGGAGGCTCATTTGATTGGACATTGAAAGTCCTAGTTTTCTCTTTTAGAATAAAGTGATTGGAGGGCAACCAATCCTCCTATCGAGCCCAACTGAAAGGTCCAATATTTATGCCTCTCTGATTGATACGAACAGCAATAGCCCCTTGGTCAAAGGCTCAAAGCTGCCCAGTTTGCCTTTTGTATAAATGTAGGATATTTTGTTGGTTAGGATAGATGGCCTTTGCCATCCACCTTCATTGATGCAGTCCAGCTGGAGCTCTGAACGAGATTCCCTTAGATGGTGTGCCACCGAGGAATATGATTGTCAAGTCTAAAAGTTCACGGTAATCATCACGGGGTTGATACGCTAGTGTCTGCATCTCAGCAAATGCTATGATATCTGCGACGACAAGTGAAATAGCTGTAAACACGCACTCGTCTGATGAAGCAGTCTGAAATTCGGCTCTGGCAATAAACTGTCAGGTGTTCTTTAATCGGTTGAAAATTGCTATCTCTGGGCCTTTGCTAGGACCAAGGCAATCAAGAACCACTGCTTGTAAGACTATTTCTTAGATATGATGTCAACCAGCAAACCAAAGCATGTCCTTATCAAGTTTTTGTTCCAGAAGGATACAATCACCATTTCATGGACCAGAATTGACAGATGTGGTGTCAAAACACATGCACTTTACCTTATCTGTAATGTTCCAATCCACAGCTGCTTCAAAAACTGCTGCCACATAAAATTAGCCAGTTCCCAAGGCTAGCTTTGGAACGCCGAGAAGCTGATCTATACCTGATCAGCTTCTTTGGAAGGCGATCGACAATCTGTCTGCTGCAGATATCCTCAAGGAGTTTTCCATCCCAGTGAATAGTTAGAGGAAGTTTTGTTGGTTTAAAGTCCTGTCGTAGATTTTTGGCTATTATCTGGAGCTGCTTCATCCTGTCTCTGCGAATTAAAGAGCGATTGACATTGTATTCAGGAGGATCATGACCAAGGTGTTGCAGAGTCAAAACAAGAAGTAATGCAGCGCTTCTGTCACTAACTTTAGCCACATCCAGACAGGCTGACATTTTGTCATCCAATATGCTTACTTGTCCTCTTTTTTGACGTTTTGCTGAAGTTGACAGTTTTATGTCTTCTGTTTTGGGATCTCTAATTTCCTGACCTTTCTTTGCTGTCAGATGATGATTACAGTGTCACTCTCTTTTCTCTTGTTTTTCTTTCTTGCCTCTCCTTCTCAATTCTCATGTCATGGTACTCATTCCTTTTCTGAGATGATGCTCTTTTTCTTTCTAAAACCTTGTCGACACTCCCCATCTTTCCACGGCGTCCTAGTTCCCGCTGCGCTAACAGAAACTCACGGTCTTCCTTATTACGCATCATCTCCATCGCTTTAGCAGGGTCAATGTCAAACAAAACGTCCAGGTCCACTTTCCACTCTTCTTCCTTCTTTTTTTTAGAACGCTTTGTCTCAGAACGCTTAGCTTTGTTCCCTTTATTTCTCTTCAGGTTGTCATACTCCTTAAAGAGATACTGAATTTTGTTTACCACATGTTTCTTGAGCCTCGTTAGAATGTGTGCCTTTGCCCAAACTGCAAGAATGTCATTGGCTGTGGAATGTGCTGCTTCACAGACTGTCTTGTTCGTCCCTTGCTTTTAGTGTTAGAATAGCGCCATGACCTTCTTCTTTGACGGTAATTTTGTTTAAATCAGAGTGACTGACAATTGCCCAATGAGCCATATTTTGGTTTCACTTCTTGTAGCTGATTTTAATATTGCATCAGTGCAGTCACTTGTACAAACCATGAAGTCCATGCTGTCACTCATTGCTTTGTCAGTGTCAGTGTGTCTGCAACAACATATCAGATTAATAAGACTACCCGTGTCAGTGTGAAGCATAAATAATGTATTGTAGTTCATAAAATAATAAAAAGTTAAAATTTGTATTTTCACTCACATTGCATACAACAAAAGGAGTGTCCTGTGTTGAAATGCATTGTGGGAAGCCTACAGATAAATAAGTAAATAAGTCCAGCAGTTCAGAGAGCTACCATGCTGCACTAGAGTGTAGTGTTGACTGTTGAAAACTGTGCAACACATGCAGCAATGAGCAATGAGCATGCAGTACCCAAAAATTTTAACCTCTGGTAGAGACCTCTTAATGTCAATATATTAGGCTTTTTTTGGGATTCTGTGGTATTTTAACAATAAAAACAAGATTAGAGGGTTCCTGCTGAAGAAATCCTACTTTGAATAATAAGGACCACCCTAACCTTTATATGGTACAATTTAGACTTTGCACCAATTCCTGAAAGTGTTATTCACTTATCCAAAATAGCAAATTTAAAGTCATTTTAATTACTTTGCTAGGCAGAAAGTGAACACACCACTCAGTGCATCTTTTTATGTCCTTGAGGTAACATCTTGTTCCTTATTATTTGCCAGTAGAGAATTATATTATTTATCAAAAATTCTAAAAATTGCTTTAAAAACAATTGTAATTACTTACTTATCTCATTCCTAAAATCAGATTTTTCAACTTATCCCCCTTCCACTGGCAGAAATATACAGCCCACTATACGCATCCACGCTATATCTTATAAAAATAGAATACATTTATTCACTGCAATAGCTGGAGATAACAAGAGCATGTCATGACTAAAAACGACACAAAACAGGGATCAAAAAACAAATTAATAACAGCAAAAATATTAAAGCAGCATGTGAGACAAATTAAGACATTTATTTCAAAAAATTTCTATCACAAGCCCTGAGGGGCCAAATTCGCATTTCGGAGTAATAATGCCAAAAAAATCATAAAAAAAGTAAATAGCTAAAAAACTGGCAAAACAATGCCAAAAACAACCGTATCAGAATGGCGAAAACCATTCATTAGTCAAAAATATTAAGCAGCAAAATGTCAGAAAGCTAAAAAGGATTACAATAAAATATAGGGTACGCTAAAAAGCTTTAAAAGAGAACATATAAAAAGGGGGAGGGAATAAAAGAATCAAACAAACGTAAAATTTGGGTATCACCAGTACCAAAAAAAAAGAGGATAACTAGTGGTTTATTTTATAAGTAATGAAGGGAACAAAGGTTTTTTCATACCTGAAGGTAAAGCAGTTGATGGGGGAACAAGATGGGAATGGGTTCAGAGACAGTATGTGGCAGGCAGAGTCTGGGTGGGGAGTGTCTTTTGGGGAAAATGTTTTCTGTGCAAGGGTTTATTATTGCATTTTTTGCAAAACAGAAACACAACATTCCTCTCCTGTGCTCAAGAGTTTCCAGCTTGGCTTTTTTTAGAAGGAGCAAGTATGGTACCTTTGCTTCTTTAAAAATTATTCTCAGGGCTCTTTTTTGAATGGATTCGATTTTTTCTGATTCATTGCAGGAGATGCCAGGATACCAAACTGGACAAGCATATTCAAAATGCAGGCTGACAAAGGAAGTATAGATCCTTAAAGAATGGAATAGGGGGACATTAAATTTAATCAAGAGCTTAAGGAGAGACATGGACACATTAGCTCTATAGAAAATATCTTTAACATCGATATCCCACTTTAAATTAGAGTAAATTGTAACCCCAAGTAATTTAAAGGAAGACACAGATATATCTGGGGGGGGGGGATATGATTGAGGAAAAGGGGTGAGGTTCTAAGGAAACATATTGGCATTATCATAGATTTAGAAAAACTTACTCTCATGTCTAAGTACTCAGCATCATCTGCAATATCATTGAGGGTACTCATAGGGTTGCTTACTAAGTTTTGGTAGCAGATTTCAACAACCGTTAGGTCATCCACAAATTTCCATCTGTTGAGAAATTCCTTAGCAAGGCTATTTATCATAACAGAAAAAGGAGGGGACCTAGGAGAGTACGTAGGGGTACTCCATTGTGGACAGGGAGAGGACTGGAATAATGATTCTGATATTTGACTACCTGTGATCTATTTGATAAAAAGAAGGCAACCAATTTCACCAGGAAAAAATCAATATTGAAATTAGTTACAAGTTTCTCATCTAAAATGTTACGGTTAACAAGGTCAAATGTTTTTTGAAGGTCAATGGAAATTAAATTTAGCCAGCAATTAGGTTTTTTTTAGAATTTTCCCAATTGAGTCAATAAGAAAAACAAGGTAATGGGAAGTAGAAGTGGATTTGAGGTTCCCAAATTGTCCCAGTTCAGTAAGAGGTAGGATTTTTTCTTTCAGCCAATCTGCAAGTAATCCTTCATATAGTTTAGGGAACATAGGAGTGAGTGAAATACGATGAACACCCTCAAAACCAGGTTTTCCATCTTTCTTTTTCAAGGGGGTTATGAAACCCTGTTTCCAAATTTGCAGATATTGGCCAGACTCAGGTACTTAGAGGTAACAAATTCAGCACTCGTCTGCATTTACCTTAAATTTGAGATAAATTTTAAACATAAATTTTAATTGCTGGAGAAATTTGTATTTCGCATCAATATTTTGGTTTGGCAAGTAATAGAAGACAGTTATTGCAAGGATATTAAAGGGACAGGGGAGTACTTCAGGTCTAATACTTAGCCAAATGATTTCATCATACTTAGATAAATTAGGAACAGGAATAATTTTAGGGAGAAGGCTGTATTTAGTAAAAAACATGACACCATCTCCTTTTGTTTCCAAGTGGGTGATCTGAAGGACAGGGTTTAATAAATTCTGAATAATCTGACAAAAAAGAGACCTTTGGTCATGAGACTATGCTTCTGAAACAGCTTTAACATCAACTTGATTAAATTCTGACAGCACCTTGAGTTCTGTAAGTTTGTCAAAATTAAGGCTTTCAGCATTAGTGATTAAAAATTTTGGAAATTTAAAGCAACTGGGGAAACATGACAGGCAATGAGTTTCAGCAATTCTTGGGATGGGTTTTAATTTAGGGCTGTGGGATGGAGCAGATAATTTTTGGTTTGGACTATTTATTACAGGATAATTTCCACATGTATGAACTCTCAAACCAGAGTCACACTGGTAGGGTAGCCAGGGGGATAAAATACAAGGGATGGGGGAAAGGCTTCCTGGTAATCCAAGAAGAAGTCAAATTCGGAGTGTTCATGATATGGGGGGATGGGAAGGCAAGATGATACTGGGAGAGGGTGTCTGAGAGGGGAGGGATTAGGTTTAATTTGTTAAATAACGGGTAGAGTCCAGAAACAGTCAGTAACTTCTTGGATGCATGGAGAGGAACAGAGTTGATAGGAAGTGGATTTTATGGAGGAATGTGAGTGGAGGGGGGATAGTTTAAATTGAATAAAATCATTTTGAGGGTTAGGTTGACTGGACATGAGTAAGTACTTAGGGGCAGAGGGTTGTTTCAAGTGATGGATTCCTGAGGTATACTGTTTCAAGGTCAATAAATTAAGATAAGTCATAAATAAAATTAATATGTGACAAGAATCAATTTTTACGGTGAAAATAGTGACCACTTATAAAGAATATATAAGAATATTAAAAAATATAAATGGTTGGTACATTCAGAAGCACTCACATGCAAAAACCTGAAATAAACTGCATCAAACATCCAATATTTTTCAAGGCCATATTATCAAAATACCAAGTAAAATAATGGACATATCATTTGCAATGTCTCTTGGTACTATAGGCTCGTTGGGGTCTAGTGAATTACCCAACTACTTGAGTTTATACCAGCCAACTAGTCAGATACCAATGGAGTTCTATATGCACAATAGAATTAGCTGACTCGTTGGCTATTAAGATCCCACTTATATATAAATTTGAACAAAAATTACTGTAAACTAGTCAGCTATCAATAGAGTTCTATATACACTATAGAATTAGCTAAATAGTTGGTTATTGAGATTCCACTCAGGGCCCTCACATATGGGGGGACGCCTCCCCCAATGCTTAAAAAAAATGTAAAAAAAAATAGTTGGTAAAATCGTGAAGCAAAGTGCTATGATTTTTCCTGTGCTGCTACAATTCTTTGTTTGGTTAAATACAAACCACAAAATACTGACATGTCATCTACAGAAAGTTCAAACTTGGTCAGTAAATGCAGCAGTTTTACTGACTTATGCATTGATTTTACGTATTGTATTTGAAACAGACATTATGCTAATTATTGATGAAAAATAGTTGGTAAAAATGAACAGCCAGTCAGTAAAATCCCTTGCTCCATCCCCCCCCCCAAAAAAAAAATGGCTAGTAGCAACCCTGATTCCACATATAGATAAACTTGAGTTTACATTAGTCAACTAGTCAGCCATTAATAGAGCTCTAAGTACACTGTGGAATTACCTAACTAGTTGGCTATTAAGGTTTCAGTTATATATACACTGAAGCTTGAAACAACTAAGTAGTCAGCTACAAATAGAATTTAAATACAATGTGGAATTAGCTAGCTTTGTTCTTTGTGTTTTTGGATATCCTGCCAATTTATTACATTACTGTGACTTGTTAGCTAAAATTCTGGGTCTGCTATACTAACAAAAACTGTTGGCTAACAATTAGATGGTGGCAGAAAACCTTTAGTCATAACTTTAAAAGAACTCTAGTTAAAACTCAAGCTATTTGAAACTTTTAGGGATTGTTTTTGGTCAAAGGGGTCTATAAGGCAGCAAACAAAATAATTCATGAATACCAAACATGCTCTTTGTTTGCAAGAACCTCAATATGTTATTATTTTGTGTTTCAGTTAAAAGTGCATGATGCTTTTTTATTTAATTTTCCACACAAATTTTATACATACCTCAATGTGATGTCCAGTTCAAATCAAACAATTTGAACTGGAGTTATTAGGAGTTTCAGAAACTCATATCCCACAGGTAGGAAGCATAAAATTAGGTGATATAGAATTTGTTTACTCAGGCAGGAAGGATGGGGTACATAGACAGGGAGTAGGGATCACAATGAATAGGGAAGCTGCTTTGTTTAGACTGGTAAGGTATTAATAATAGAATCCTAATTGCTCATTTTATGACTGAAAAGTTCAGAGCATCATTTATAGTAGTATATGCCCCTGTAGAAACAACTGACAGATATACTAGTGACTCAGACGAATTTTACTTATAATTACAGGAGCAAGCAAACAGGGTCCCAGGTAGAAATATGATGTTTTTACTAGGAGATCTTAATACCCAGGTTGGTAGAAATAGAGCTAGATGGTAACCTACCCTACATAAATTTGGTGTTGAAAAAGAAAACAGTAATGGCTACAGAATTCTGCAAGTGTGTAGGTATAACAATCTAGTTATAACCAATACAGTGTTTGGTCATAAAATGGCCCATAAGTTAACATGGTATTCATGTGATAGTACGACAGTAAACTTTAATGATTATGTTATAGTAAACTGAAGACTGGCAGGATCAATACAAGATACTAGGGTATATGGGAGTGCTGTTATTGATGTTAAAAGTAAAGATCACCATCTAGTAGTGTCTAGGGTTAATTTAAAGCTAAAGTTTCAGAAGGGCAACTACCTCCTGGGAAGTTATGATGTTGGTAGACTCCAGGATGAGAATTTGAGAGAAACTTTCCTGGAACAGTTGAACACTAAACATGATAGTTTAAAATTTGACAATGTAGAAGATGGTTGGAATAATTTTAGAAAAACATTTTGTGAAATTGCTAATAGTGCCTTAGGGAAGAAAGTTAGGACTGCAGCTAGGAATATTAGTGAAAAAGCTTTATATTTAATAGATAGGAAAAGAGGCTTGTACAAGAATTATCTGAGTGAAAGATCATATGAAAACAAAAAAAGGTTTAAAGAAAGTGGAGAAAGCATTAAAATATGAACTAAGGAGGTGTGAGATGGAGACCATGGATAAAATTGCCAGGGATCCTGAAGATGCTGCTAGACAGCATAATAGTAAAATATTGTACTGGCATGTTAATAAATTGAGAGGAAGTAATCAATCCAGACTTGTCCCAGTTAAAGATAAGAACAGGGCCACAATTATTGATAAGGAAAGAGTTAAAGAGAGATGGGCAGAACAGTTTTAAGATTGTGCTAAACCATGATAGAGTTGCTTTCTTAAATAAGTTGGCTCTGGGGTTAGAAATAAGTTACTAAAGATTATGAATCCTTTTAAGCCTTTAAGGGCTCAAAATGTAATTTCACTCAGAACCAATTATTTAATTATGAAAGAACATAAAAGGGCATCAAGTGATATATTTGGTTTCATCATAGCTAAATTGTGTTGTAAACTATACAACACAAAATTGTGTTGTATAGCTAAATCTATAGTGTGCACAGAATCTGAATAAGGTTTATATTAACAAACTATCAGATAGATAAAAAAAAACATATCACTAGCATCAGAATTTCATCCTGAATCCAAATAGTACACTCATTTCTGTTGCAAATTGTTTTCAAAATTACTTCTAAGCTTCTCTAAGTTTTAATTTTCTTGTTTTGTTTACAGAAATATCATGGTGCTGGTATAAATTTAGAATTGTGGCCCCTGGTAAGGAGACATGTTAAGAAAAAAATTCTTACTTTAAAATATGTATAATGATCCTAGTTCTCATATTATTCAAGGGGAGAACCATTATCATCAAGTCTTTTCTCTTTTTCCCTTCTTTTTCCAACTTAAAAGAAAAAAAAATTAATTTTTGCCAAGCTCTCATTACAATGCATAAATCTTTTGAAATTGCTGCTATAAAAATTGTTTATTATAGATAGCATTCATGCTGGTGAACAAATAATCCACTGGTGGATGAATAATCCACTGGGATACAGATAAAGCAGTGGCAATTATCTATCATTAAAAAAAAAGCATTTATCTATCATTAAAAAAAAACAGAATTAACAATGACTGGGACAAACCTAACAATATTTTGTTAATATTTATGGCAATATTTTGTATTTTTGCCACTGCTTTATCTGGATTATTCATCCACCAGGATGAACACTATATAAGAACAATTTATAACAGTAATTTCAAAAGATTTATGCATTGTATTGAGAGCCTGGAAAAAATTGTAATTTTTTTCTTTTAAGTTGGAAAAAGAGCAAAGACTTGATGATAAAGGTTCAGTCAATATATACCAAATCATATTATTGAGTTTCAAATAAAGTGAATACACTATTTGATGCCTTTTTTTTATGCTGATTATAAATATAATAAGCATTTCTATTGGAAATGAATTTCAGCCCCCCCCCCCTATATAGGCTATACCTAACCTAACCCAACTAACCTAACCCTGAATTGGCATATATAGGGGGGGGGCTGAAATTCATTTCTGACAGAAATGCTTATTATATTTGTAATCAGCATAAAAAAAGGCATCAAATGGTGTATTCACTTTAGTCCTAACTCAATAATATGATTTGGTATATATTGACCAAAGGTTCTCTTCTTGGATAGTAAGCAAGCTAGGATCATTATACATATTTTAAAGTAAGAATTGTTTTCTTAACATGTCTCCTTATCAGGGGCCACAATTCTAAATTTATACCATGGTGTCATTCAATTTGAAAAATAATAAATTTTGATTTAGTATTTTCCATATCAAATTTTTGAAATTGAATTGCCACCATGACATTTCTGCAAAAAAAAAACAAGAAAATTAAAAGAAGCTTAGAAATAATTTTGAAAAGAATTTATGACAGAAATGAGTGTCATATTTGGATTCAGGATGAAATTCTGATGCTAGAGGTATTTTCTTTTTTGTCTGCTGGATTAGCATGTTAATATAAACCTTAACCCAGAATTCTATTGATAGTTGGCTAATTTAAACTTGTTTTTATGTAAGTGGGATCTTAACAGCCAACTAGTTAGCTAATTCTATAGGCTAGTGTATATAAAACTCTATTGATGGCTGACTAGTTGACTAATTTAAACATTTTATAAATAAACTATCATTCATATTAGCCACCTAGTTGGCTCTTAAAAAATTTCTATAGGCCTAGGCCTATATAACTTTTTGCTATTGAGTTTTCCGCTATACTACATAAAATACACTGTTTTATATTAACTGTGTGGTGGATATCCCTATTAAATACGTGAAGAAAAAACTTTTGACTAGAACAGCCTAAACAGACCCAGACTAATAGGCCGTATAGCCTTCAAAACCTTACCTATCTTTATCTCTAGCCATTTATAGAACAATAATCCTCTTTCTTTTCTGCTTAAGAAATGGGTTATTTCTTGAACACTAACTATTCCTTCTTCTTGTTTCCTGGTTATGCAGGGTGCTATTGGTTATTTAAACCAGTTCACCCTCGGCAAGCACTAAAGCGGATTGTAAGAATATTTTAAATAGTATGCGTGACCAGTGATGCCAGGAACTTGACTTTAGATAGCGAACCAAGAAAAGCGAAAATGCGCCATCGGCCCATTTCTGCTGTATATTTTTTGGGTGGAGTTCGAGATTCAGGGTAAATTATATCTTGCAGGGATGAGTAACAAAAAAAAAAAAAAAAAAAAAAAAAAAAAAAAAAAATTCAGAGATGATGTTACCAGATAGTGTGAATTCTGCTTTTCAGAATACTAGAACTCAAAATTGGTAGGATTCTGTCTTCATTGGCAGATTTCGGCTCCATGTTCCGAAATGTGAAACAGTGAAGCATTTGTGACTGATTACATGCGCTTTTGTTGTCGAAATTTTTTGTTCTCAGTCTCTGGCTTGACAAGAAAGATATTTTCCTTAGTTCTCTGGTATGTCAGAGAATTAAATAAAAAAGGGAATTAAAGAAGATCTAACAAAAAAAATACTTGCCAATATCTAAGATGGTATTTTACATTACTTTCTGGCTAATGTGCTGAATTATTCCCTATCAAAAATAGAAATTGTAATTAAAGAACTAAAAAAAAAGAAATAGGTACTCAGTATAATGGTCTTGCAATTTAGATAAGTTATACAAAAACGTGGAAGTTAAGGGCGCAATCGATAAAGATAACTAATAGATAGGATTTTCTAATATAGAACTAAAGACAAGCATGATCCTTGAAGGTAACATTTCTCCAAAATGTCATCTAGGTAAGTGACGTCAAAATTTACTTCTTTATACAATGTTTTTATGACATTGCAATTCTAAGTTTCAAAAAGATATAAATTCTCAAACTTAGTTATGAGAACAAAATGTTTCGTAGCTTTCAAAATATAAATTAGAACGACAAGAACGACCAAATCAAAGATAAGAAATTAGATCGTTATTAATGCAACTATCTATAAAATTACAGGCTAAACACAATGTTCTGAGATTTTGTCACGAAACAGAAGCCAAAGACATACATATGAAACAAAATTGTACTTGGCAAGGTCCTTCAACAGTTCCGATTGTTATTTTATTTGTGTTTTCCTTTTAACGAACTTCGAATTAGTTTTGTACATTTTTTAATCATATATTGTATCTATCTTCGACTAGTATTCAAAATTATTTTCAAAGTTAAACAGCAAACCCTCCTTCTATATTGCCCAAAATTTCATCAAGAGTTTCATCTTCATTTTCATTGTCATTGGATGGTTTTTTGATGTCATACATATCAATGGTAAATCTATTCAGCATAACGGATGTAGGATCAAAGTCCCTGCAGCACTTTCCCTGGCAATTTAGCCTAAGTCGGATAGTCACAGTGGAATTAAGCATTTTAAGGTGCATCCTGTTTCGAATTTTGTACTTGATTAACTAAAAAAAAAAAGTTTTTTTTAACGGAAAGTAAGGAGCGACACTAAAGCTTAAAACGAACAGAAATTATTCCGTATATGAAAGGGGCTGTCCCCTCCTTAACGCGTCGCTCTTTACGCTAAAGTTTTTAATTGTTTTAAAAAATAAAGTTGTGAGACAGAGTCAAACTTTAGCGTAAAGAGCGAGGCGTTGAGGAGGGGACGGCCCATTTCATATACGGAATAATTCTTGTTCGTTTTAAGTTTTAATGTCGCTCCTTATTTTCAGTTAAAATAAACTTGTTTTTTTAGTTAATTTCTGAACGTTTTTGAATTAATGCAGCTTAGATTTTGGCTCACCATACACAAATAATTAAAACGAAATTCGCATGTTAATTTTACTTGTTTTGGCTAATTGGCTTTCTCAAAATTTTGTTCTGACGTAACTTACGAATTAACTTACGTAACGAATTACTATATTCGTATGTTTTTATTACGTATATTAGGGAGTTCGCTCCTTAGTCAATACCTTGCTCTTTACGCTAAAGTTCGAATTTTGTTTGAATCCCAAACCCCTGAATCACAAAGGCCGGTTAATTAGAATAGTGCTAAAAAACTTTTTTGAATGTGCTAAAAAACTTTTGCGTAAAGAGCGAGGTATTAACTAAGGGGCGAACCCTCTCATTTATGTAATAATTTCTGTTCATTTTAAGTTTTAATGTTGCTCCTTTTAAAAAAAACTTCTTTTTTTTATTTAATTTCTGATCGTTTTTAGAATAATGCTGGGAATGCTTCATGGAAATGTTCCTTCCCCCAATGAAATATCCTCCATGGAAAGATCCTTCCCAGTAACCCCTACTCCGACCCCGACCCCCCACTAGAAAAAAATTCCTCCTGAAATCACCTGTATATTTCCCAATAACCAATACTATGTGTAAACAATGGGCAAAGTTTATAACTGCAGCCCTTCCCCCGGGACCTGTGGGGGATTAAGTCATCCTTAAAGACATATTAATTAGATTTCGACTATGCTGAATAAAATGGCTATCTCAAAATTTTGATTGGGCGACTTCAGGGAAAAAAATGAGCGTGGGAGGGGGCCAAGTTACCCTCCAATTTTTTTGGTCACTTAAAAAGGGCACTAGAACTTTTAATCTCCGTTCAAATAAGCCCTCTTACGATATTCTAGGACTACTGGATCGATACGATCACCCCTGGAAAAAAAAAACAAAAAAAAAACAAATAAACACGCATCCGTAATCTTTCTTCTGGCAAAAATACTAAATTCCACATTTTTGCAAATAGGAGCTTGAAACCTCTATAGTAGGGTTCTCTAATACGCTGAATTTGATGGTGTGATTTTCAATAGAGTTCTATGACTTTTTGGGGTTGTCTCCCCCTTTTTTCGAAAATAAGGTAAATGTTCTCAGGCGCGTAACTTAAGATGGGTAAAACTAAACTTGATGGAACTTCTTTATTTGAAATAAGCATAAAAATCTGATTTTTCTGATGTATTTATTGGTATCAAAATTTCGTTTTATAGAGTTTTGGTTCAAATAAAGTGGTTTACAGAGGAACAAGAAAAAGGACTAAAAACTTACTTGAAAATGATAGCTGATATGCTTTCGACTGTATTCCCATAGAAGCGTGTAAATTTGCATACACTTATGCCATTATTAAGAGTATAAAAGTACCGGATAATGGAACTGTAAAGGCAGTGGAGGAATTACAGGTAAAGATTGGTACCGTGGTTTTATGGATAGCCTTAAAACTCTATCAGTAAAAACGCCAGAAAATACAAGCCTATGACGAACAACTGCTTTCAACCGTCACAGTGTAGGAGCTTTCTTTAACCACCTGGAGTGGGGCCTATATAAACACATGTTCAGACCACAAGACATTTGAAACAAGACATTTGAAAAAATAGCGAATGAAGAACTTAAGGTCCACTTTTGGAAAGAGACTGGAGCAAGAGACTTCGTGCTAACTGACGAGATGGATATTGTCTTAAAGACAGAAGTTGAAATTAAACTGCCACCACTGACAGGTAGAACACCAAGATTAGCGGAGTGGCTTGCTTTTGGTGTTGATCAGTCAATGTATAATTAGAAATTAACACTCTTTAGTTTTTTTTTAAACTTTAATGAAATTCATTTTGTAGTTTTTTATGCCTACCATATTCTTCCTTAATTTTATAGCTGAAAAACAAGCTTTAATGTTCCCCTGGTCACTTTTCTTTCTCTTTTGTCCGGTGGCCAAACATAAGCCAGAGACGGCTGAACCAGTGGCCCAGGTTTGGCACTCTTGACCACTTGGATAGAGAGGCATCCAGGTGGAAAAATGGCAGAGTATTTCTAATTGTCTTTTCAAGGATGGTATTGAATGAGTTACTTTTCTTTGGCATCCTCAGCAACTTCTTATCGCTTGAATCAACTCATAGAGAATTCCTATGAGTCTCCTATAGCTCCTATGTATATATTGGACCGAAAATTAATATTGAAGATCAAAACGTAAGCTTTTTTAAAAAGCTTACGTTTTGAAATCAAAACGTAGCTTTTTTAACCATCTACCAGGTAACATCCAACAAAAAATTCCAACATATGAAAAGTTCTCGTTAATCTCTAGCATAAATTTAAAGTTCTAGGGGGGGGGGGCAGCTGCCCTCCCCTGCCCCCCCCCCCTTCCCTACGCCCATGGTAGCAATAGTAGTAGTAGCAGTAGTAGTAGTAGTAGTAGTAGTATTAGTAGCAATAGTAGTAGAAAGAATAGTAGTAGTAGTAGTAATTATGGTAGTAGCAGGGTCGGTTAAAGGGCGACTGGAGCGATTGGGCCCGTATTTGAAAGCGCCCCGCGTTTTCATCAAAGGAACAAAAAATTGAAATTTAATGCAATTCACTTTTGACAATAACGGATAAAGTATCAATTATTCAAATAAGTAAATATTCAATTAGATTTTCAATTAAATATTTAAATAAATATTCAATTAATAATTAATTGTGAAGAAAGCTTTGAATGAAGAAGATAGTGTGGCTTTTTCAGTCGAAGAAGGCGTTGCAGCGTTGATTATACTTGACAATGCAAAGTCTAATGAACAAAAGCCGTCTGAAAAGGGCTTGGCCATGTAATACAACGCCCAGAGGAGACCCTAACACGCCAAGTCCTTACTGCAGTGCCTCCCTCCTCCTGGAAGAAAAACCGGAAGGCTAGATCAAGTCATGGTAGAACATCGTGAAGAAAAACGTCAAACCACTTGGTAGGCTCCGAAAATATTACTACGCATTGGACTAGCTGTAGTTCCAGTTCATTTCTCCGGAGACGGAGGACAACTTACTTTGGCAGAACCTAGTTACTGCAGTGCCTCCCTCCTCCTGGAAGAAATACCGGAAGGCTAGATCAAGTCATGGTAGAACATCGTGAAGAAAAACGTCCAACCCCTAGGTAGGCTCCGAAAATATTACTACGCGTTGGAAAAGTTGTAGCTTCAGTTCATTTGTCCGGAGACGGAGGACAACTTACTTTGGCAAAACCTAGTCCAATAGCTTCCTGGTGCCTAGTTGGGCTGAAAAGCCGCTGCGTCGTCTTAAGTAAGTAAGTGAATAGTAGAGGTAGTAGTAATAGTAGTAATAGTAGTAGAAGAAGAAGAAGTAGTAGTAATAGTAGTAGTAATAGTAGTAGTAGTAGTAGTAATAGTAGTGGCAGCAGGAGTAGTAGCAGTAGTAGTTCTAGTTCAGTGTTTATTCAGAGTTCAGAGTTTTATTCACATATAAATACAGGTTGGACATACAACATTCTTGTTCCCCCTCGACAGGCTCCATGGCCAGGGACACAAGGGGGATACAAAAAAATTCAATATAAGCACAACTAAAAAAAGAGAACAATAGTCAATCAACAAATATTATTAAGAAGAAACCATACCCGAGGCCTTGGGGGTCAAAGCAAAGAGAAGACAACCATTCACCGTGAAGAAAAATACACGCAGGGGACACCAACTCCTCAGAGGAAAAGGAAAAAAAAATAAATAAATAGAAACGAAATGCTATTCTGTTTGATTCTTAACTAAATGATTCTTAAGAATCCTTTTGAAAGTCCCTAGCGAGTGGCATCATTGCACAGAAGAAGGTACGGAATTCAAGATCTGTTGACAAGCAATGAGGGGATTGAAATCTGACCGTGGAGTAGGGGTAGGAGGAATTCAGATATTATGTGAAGAATGAAGGCTATATGGAGCTGAATCAGAAATAAGCGCAGGAGCTTTTTGAAGATATTTTGGAAGATTGCCATGAAGCTAATGAAAGACAAAAGACACACAAGAGAGAATGTAAATAGACTTTAGGTTTAAGGGCTTTTTTGGTGAGGAACGACTGGTTTCCATAACCAGGCGCCGTGCTTTATTATGCATGACAGAAATTGACTGTAGCATAGAATGAAAAGTAGACATCCATACAATCGGGCAATACGAAACATATGAATGGACAAGGAAGAGAAAAAAGAAGCTTCAGATTAGATCCAGGAAATGTGTGTCCGAGTTTTCGAATGATTCCCAAACTCTGTGAGACATTAATCCTAATCATAGCTACATGGTTTCTAAACGAAAGATCCTCATCAAGCAGGATACCAAGAAACCGGACCACCCGATTTTCGGGTCTGCAAAAGGAGCCTTGTGAAACCTGAAGGTGGGTAAACTGAGGGAAAGCTAGACTAGTTTGAGAAAAAATAAGAAAATGTGACTTGCCAACATTCAATGCCAAGTAATTCGCATGAAATTGAAATTGAAACCATGAAATTGAAACCATGAAATTACTCTCTCAAATATTGCCAGAAGGTTAGACCTGATATCACGTTTCGTCTTCCCAAGGGTCCTACGAGTGATGTTATCAGCAGAAGCAACGAGAAAATCTTTACTAGAAGTAGTATTGGAACATGAACGAACCTCAGGATGACACAGCTTGCAGCATATAACAGGCCTGGTATTTTTCACTGCCGAAATCAGATCATTAAGACCAATAAAAAATAAAACTGGGCCAAGAACAGATCCCTGAGGGACGCCATAATCTATTTCAGAAAGGCTCCGGAAGAGCGAATCAATTGAAATAAACTTACCAGATAAATATGACTCAAACCGAGAGAAAGCATTTGATCTTATACCAATATGCGATAGTTTTCAAAGAAGAATCTAATGGGTCTAAGAATCAAAATCTTTACGAACATCCAATAATAAAGTTGCGTGGTTAAGACCAGAATTCATTGCCAATTGAATGAAATTCAAGAGAGCTGCGGAAGCATGGTCTATAGAGATATGCGCTTGGAATCCAAAGTGGAAATCATGCAAAAACTCTTTTGCATTCAGAAAACTAAGAAGCCTGGATAGCATAGCCTTATCAAAAATTTTGCTGAAAAAAGATAGGAGAGTTATTGGGTTATAATTAGCAGGACCACTCCGATAACGACCATAAGCAACACTATAGCCTTTGCTCACTGGAGAGATTCAGGAAAAATTCCTTTCTCAAAAGACAGATTGATAGTCTTAGCCAATGGTGACAGAATAGTTGACAGAATGGCACGAAAAACACTTGTAGGAATTCTGTCAGGGCCTGAAGACGATGATCTTTTAAGAGTAATCAAGATATGAGCTACCTCAAACTCAGACACAGAGTTGAAGACTATTGACTTTAAACTTGATGGTCCAAGATAGGCTCTGAAATTGCAACGGGAAGTTACAGAGCTTGCACAGGAAGCAGTCATCTTCCCTATATTAGCAAAATAAGAGATAAGCTCTAGCTGAACATCTTCATCTCCTTGGACAGTTTTACCATTAACTATCAGCGTTGTTGGAGCTGAAGTCAGGGGGGAGTAGGTCTAAGAAAACGTCCTTTCCACACTCAAAAATTTCCTATGATAATACTGGGACTTGGCCTTCCGACACAAATAATTAAATATACTCTTGAAGGCCTTGAACCGTTGATGATAAGCTGCAGATTATGAAGCCTTGTAAGTAATAGTAGTTGCAGTAATTGCAGTAGAGGTAATAGTAGTAGTAGAATAGTAGTAGTGTAGTAGTAGTAGTGTATTAGTATTAGTGTAGTAGTAGTTGTTGTAGTAGTAGCAGTAATACTGGTAGTAGAAGTAGTCTAGTAGTAGTCAAAGTAGTAGTAATCATAGTATAGAAGTAATCATATTATTAGTAGCAATATTAGTAGTATTTTTAGCAGTGTAATAGTAGTAATAGTAGCAGAAATAGTAGAATTAGCAGCAGTCATATTATTAGTAGCAATATTAGTAGTATTTTTAGCAGTGTAATAGTAGTAATAGTAGCAGAAATAGTAGAATTAGTAGCAGTAGTAGAAGTAGTAGCAATAGCAATTATGGCAGTAGAAGTAGTAGTAGTGGTAGCAGAAGTAGTAGTATTTGCTTCTTAACATTGGATATGATTGTCTCTTACTAGGTTGCTAGCTACCGCTGCAACCCAGATAGTAAGAGACCAAAGTAAAACAATCAAGTAGGTAACTAAGTCCAATGAATGCAATGGTTTGTTATTCCAATGATCTTCTTTTAATGTAAATCTTTAACATAAATACCGCTGCAACCCGGATTATCTGGCAAAAAGATAAGCGTGTATAAATATTACATTCGCTTATTACGTCATATATGGTTATAACCTATACGATTATATCGTCCTTCATCAAGCTTGTACACGAAAAAGCAGTTTTTTGACAAAATTGATTTTATTTAATTGATTTTATTTATTTTATTAAGGCACAATTTCCTTTAAAATGGGCCATTATAAAGGTATCTATGTATTAACAGTGCCCACTGAGCTAAAGAAGAAAAAAAGCGGAAAAAACAAAAAAGATTCCGTTTATGCAAAATATCGTAGTAGCTGCCACTTTTCCTGTTTTCTAGCCAATATTGACTTTTCAAACGTCTCCTACTAGGTTGCTAGCTACTGCTGCAACCCGGACAAAAAGGAAAAAGCCTATGGATTTTTCTTAATTGGCATAGTAAGAGACGAGCTGGCTACAAGCTACAATTATGACGTCATTGATCAAGATTGAATATAAAAATGTAGTTTGTAGCGGAAAAAATATTATTTCTATAAAATAATTTGTTTTATTACAACCGGTTTTTAACCCCATCAATTTCCTTTAAAATGAGCCATTTCACTACTCTCTAGAATGTTCCATTCTTCTAATGATGGTCTTTTAACATAACTTTCTTGTGGCAAAAAATAACAAATTCCACATTGTTTCTGATAAAGTTTCATATATAGGGGTTTTGGACAAGGTGGTTCTAATGGTGTACTTTTTGTTTTGATCTGACTCTTTTTTTAGGAGTTATGGGTTTTTATATTTCTTAACATTCGACGTGATCGTCTCTTACTAGGTTGCTAGCTACCACTGCAACCCGGATTACCTCGAACTGGTTGATTGCTTCAAAAATCAAATATCTTTTAAAAGACTGCAGTATGAAAAGACATCAAAAATGCAGTTTTTAGTGGAAAAATTTATTCTATTTTAAAAATAATTTGTTTAGTTACATAAGGTTTTTAACCCCATTAATTTCCTTTAAAATGAGCCATTGAACAACTCTTTACGATGTTCCAGTCTAAAGCTCTCTTTGGAAAAGAAAAAAAGATGCCATTTAGGCAGAATGCTGTAGTAGCTGCCACTTTTCTTGATTTTGAAGCCAATATTGATTTTTCAAACGTCTCTTACTAGGTTGCTAGCTATTGCTGCAACCCGGACAAACAGGAAAAAGCCTATGGATTTTTCTTAATTGGTATAGTAAGAGCCGACCTGGCTACAAGCTAAGATTATGAAGGCATTGATCAAGATTGAAGATAAAAATGCAGTTTGTAGCGGAAAAATTGATTATTTTTATAAAATAATTTGTTTTATTACAAAAGGTTTTTAACCCCATTAATTTCCTTTAAAATGAGCCATTGTAAAACTCTCTAAAATGTTCCATTCTTCTAATGATCGTCTTTTAATATAACTTTCTGGTGGAGAAAAATAACAAATTCCACATTTTTTCTTGAACAAATATATTTCTCTTGCTGTTCAAGCCAAGGGACAGAAAGTTTCATATATAGGGGGTTTTGGACAAGGTGGTTTTAATGGTGTACTTTTTGTTTTGATTTGACTCTTTTTTTTAGGATTTTGGGTTTTTATATTTCTTAACATTGGACGTGATCGTCTCTTACTAGGTTTCTAGCTACCACTGTAATCTGGATTACCACGAACTTCTTGACTGCTTTGAAAAGACTGCAGTATGAAAAGACATCAAAAATGCATTTTTTTAGTGGAAAAATTTATTCTGTTTTAAAAATAACTAGTTTTAGTTACAAAAGGTTTTTAATTCCATTAATTTCCTTTAAAATGAGCCATTGAACAACTCCTTACGATGTTCCAGTGTCAAGCTCTCTGTGGAAAAGAAAAAAAAAGATGCCGTTTATGCAAAATATCGTAATAGCTGCCACTTTTCTTGATTTTTAAGCCAATATTGATTTTTCAAACGTTTCTTACTAGGTTGCTAGCTATTGCTGCAACCCAGGCAAACAGGAAAAAACCCATAGATTTTTCTTAATTGGCATAGTAAGAGACGACCTGGCTACAAGCTACGTTTATGAGGGCGTTGATCAAGATTGAACATAAAAATGCAGTTTGTAGCGGAAAAATTGATTCTTTTTACAAAATAATTTGTTTTATTACAAAAGATTCTTAACTCCATCAATTTCCTTTAAAATGAGCCAATTGTACAACTCTCTAAAATGTTCCATTCTTCTAATGATCGTCTTTTAATATAACTTTCTTGTGGAGAAAAATAACAAATTCCACATT
Source organism: Artemia sinica (assembly GCA_027921565.1). Taxonomy (NCBI): domain Eukaryota; kingdom Metazoa; phylum Arthropoda; class Branchiopoda; order Anostraca; family Artemiidae; genus Artemia; species Artemia sinica. The sequence continues at coordinate 34,571,243 of CM051270.1, forward strand.
TTTTCTGATAGGAGCTTGAACAAATATATTTCCCTTTGCTGCTTAAACCAAAGGACAGAAAGTTTCATATATAGGGGTTTTGGACAAGGTGGTTTTAATAGTGTACTTTTTGTTTTGATCTGACTCTTTTTTTTAGGATTTTGGGTTTTTATATATTTCTTAACATTGGACGCGATCGTCTCTTAATAGGTTTCTAGCCACCGCTGTAATCCGGATTACCATGAACTTTTTGATTGCTTTGAAAAGACTGCAGTATGAAAAGACATCTAAAGTACATTTTTTTTTTAGTGGAAAAATTTATTCTGTTTTAAAAATAATTTGTTTTAGTTACAAAAAGTTTTTAACCCCATTAATTTCCTTTAAAATGAGCCATTGAACAACTCTTTATGATGTTCAAGTGTAAAGCTATCTGTGGAAAAGAAAGAAAAAGATATCGTTTAGGCAGAATGCTGCAACCCAGAAACAGATATGTAAACCCTTATTACAAAAAGGAAAAAGCCTACGGCTTTTCTTCCTTGGAATAGTAAGAGACGACTCTCAAAGAATCAGGCAGCTAACTAAGTCCAATGTATGCAATGGTTTGTTCTTCTAATGATTGCCTTTTAATATAACTTTACCACGAACTGTTTGATTGCTTCAAAAATCAAACATTTTTGAAAAGACTGCAGTATGAAAAGAAATCAAAAGTAGCAGTCTTTATAACGCTTTAGGTCACTTCTAATGCTTTTATATCACTTATAAATTATTTAGATCACTTATAAAAACCTCAGGTCTTTTATAATGCCTTAGGTAACTTCTAAAACCTTTACATCACTTAGAAGTGACTTAGATCACTCATAAGTAATTCATTTCTTTTGTAACGCCTTAGGTTACTTCTAAGTCCATTATATCACTTATAAATAAAAACACTTTAGGTCACTTAAAACCCTTAAAACACTTATAATAATATAGAAGGCTCATAAGGTATATGGGTCTTTCATAGCATTTTAGCGCATTTCTAAACCCTTTTTATAACATATAACCAATTTAGACCACTCATAAGCACTTCAGGTCATTTATAACACTTTGGGTCACTTCTAATCCCTTTATTGAACGCTTTAGAACACTCTTAAACACTTTAGGTCCTTTATAACGCTTTAGGCCAATTCTAAACATTTTACATCACTTATAAACCATTTGGATCTATCTTAAGCACTTTTGGTCTTTTATAACGCTTTAGTTCATTTCTAAACCTTTTATATGACTTTCAAAGGCTTTAGATCGCTCAAAAGCATTATAGGCCTTTTATAGCACTTTAGGTTACTTGTAAACCCTTTATATCATTTATAAACGCTTTAAATCGCTCATAAGCACACAATGTCCTTTATAACGCATAATAAAAGACCTAACGTTACTATGAGTTAAAATGTTTAGAAGTTACCTTAAGCGTAATGAAATACCTAAAGTGCTTATGATCGATCTAAATCTGTTTCGAAGTGACCTAAAGCGTTATAAAAGACATGGAGTGCTTATGAGTGATCCAAAGCGTTAATAATATGTAAAGGGTTTAAAAGCGACCTAAAGCGTTTTAAAGCATTGTAGCTCTAAAGCATTATAGGTCTTTTATAGCGCTTTAGGTTACTTGTAAACCCTTTATATCATTTATAAACGCTTTGGATCGCTCATAAGCACATAAGGTCCTTTATGACGCATTATCAAAGACCTAAAGTTACTATGAGTTAAAGGGTTTAGAAGTGTTAAAAAAAGACCTAAAGCGCTTATGATCGATCTAAATCTGTTTCGAGATGACCTAAAGCGTTATAAAAGACGTAGACTGCTTATAAGCGATCAAAAGCGTTTATAAAATATATAAAGGGTTTTGTGCTGATTTGTGGTAGTTTCACGCTTGGTAGATTATTTGATTTTAATTTTGCTCATTTTTTGTTTAATTTAGCTCTTTACTTTTCTTTGAAAAACTCATTTTGTAGAAAAAGTTTTTTTTAATTAATTTATGTTTGTTTTATATTGACACAGTCTTTTTAGGGAAAAAGAAAATAATACTTTGAATCTTTTCGTTTTTTAAAACACTTTACAGTTTGGCCTACTATTTAGGGGAGAGTCGGGTACGTTGGGACGCCGGGCAGTGAAACACGTGTACTTTTGACAGAAAACATAAAGCTAAAAATCTGCCGCTACTCACACCTCAAACGCCATCTCTTGGACTATCTGTGGATGTAATATAGTGGTCGCATGTGCAACTTTCAATCACAAAATTTAGGTAAGGATTTTTTATTTGGTTTTGAAAAACATTCTTGCTTTGCAAAATTCTACGGTACTCTTAGGTAAGCAGCTTCTAGAAAATTGCTTATAGTCCATTAGATTGAGAAATTTATGAGCTTTTCGATGGTATAAATTTTGTTGTGTTCTTCTGCTATCTAGTGGCTGATCTAATTTTTTTCTCAAGTTCGAACTGTTAGGGTACTCTGGGACGCGTGTTCCGGGGTACACTGGGACAGGTTCAGTTCATTGTGTCCCAGGGTACTCTTGATTGCTTTAGCCTAGGGAACTTTCAAGAGTATGCTTCTTGTCTCCTGTTGACTTCTTTCTTTCGTTTTTCTACTCTCGATGGGCCTTTTGTTATTAGGTCAGCTACAACAATCCTAAAAAAAACTCCAAAAAATCAAATATGTTACAATCCAGGCCAATCGAATCCCTCTCAAGACATAAAATAAATTCCACTAGTTTAAAATAAATTCCAACAATCATTAAAGAAATTACTTCAAATCTATAATCTATAATCTAAAAATTCTTAAAAATCCTTTACTATTTCTACATTCCCTAAAAATTTACTCAATTTTTTTCATAAGATAAACTCCACTAATTCAAATCTAAGTCTTCAAATATAAGACCTCAAATCTAAAACCTACAATCTAAGTCTCAAATAATTCAAATCTAAACTCTATAATTTTTTTTCTTTATATCATACAAAACCATATATTATTTCTATATTCCATAAAACTATATTCAATCAGAAGTTCCATACATTCTAATTATTCAATTAAATTTAAATCCTACCTAATATATAAACTTAGAAGAACTTAAACGTAGTATACAAACTAAAAACTCTTTCTTTCGTTTTAGAATGCCAAAAACGAGGAAAGCTGATCCGTCGCTTTACGCCTGGAATGAGGAGGGCATTAAGAAAGCAGTACAAGCTCACCTCTATGGGATGCCACTTCGAGCAGCTGCTGAAGTTTACAAGCGGTCAACTCTTATCAGATGTGCCACTGCGTTTCGTGACAGAACGGATGAAGAAAAGAATAGTTTAGTTACACTCCCGCCTATGACAACAGGTGAGTATTTACGATTGAGCAGGAGCTTCAACTTGAAGAGTACATTCTTCAAGCAGCCCGAATGCACTATTGTCTCTCCAGGAAGAGAGCCAGAGAGCTTGCTTGGCTTATGGCGAAACGAAACGGACTTTTATATCCGTCAAGCTGGGACAAAGAAAAGTCCGCAGGCAAAGACTTGTTGTAAGGCTTTCTTAGAAAATATACTTTGATTTCGCTTCGAAGGCCGGAACCTACAAGTATCCAGAGAAATCTTGGTTTCAATCGTGTTGCTGTTGACACTTTTACAGGAATCTCGGAAGGTTGTATTCAAAATAAAAGTTCCCTGCTAGCCGGATCTTCAACCTCGATGGGACTGGGCTCACGAATGTCCAGACCAAGTTTCAAAGAGTGCTGAACCCGAAGGGAGTAAAGCAGCTTGGTGCTACGACTTCCCAAGAGAGAGGAAAGCTGGTGACCATGGTGGACACTATAAACGCCATGGAAGAATTTATTCCAGCCTTTCTGATTTTCCTACGAGCACGTTTTGTAGAAAGGCTTCTTGATGCAGCCCCCCTACAGACTGCTGGAATAACAAGTAGCAACCCTGGAAATGCTTGGATGACATAGGATCTGTTTTTCCTGAGAATCCTGTCTTGATTCTGATGGACAATCATGAAAGTCACACCAGTTACGATGCAATTTTGTTGGCCAAAGAAAAGGGAATACATTTACTTACGTTCCCACCGCACACATCATCTAGGTTGCAACCTCTCGACGTTTCGGTTTATGGACCTTTAAAGACTTACTGGTCACAGGCAATGGAGAACTGGTTGAGACTTCACTCTGGTCGAGCAGTGACGGAATATGAGATCGGTGAATTACTGGGGGTTGCTTTTCCTAAGACCTTCTCTCAAACTAACATCACTAGCGGATTCTCAAAGCCTGGAATTTATCCGCTGAATACTGGAGTGTGGCAAGAGTCTGACTTTCTTCCTGCTTTGCGACGAGAAGATACTCTGAGCCGGAAAATCAGTCTACCACTGTTGACGAAAATTTACCAGATCGGCAGGAGCTTCGGTTTTGCCAGAGTCCCAGTACTACAACCCATTTAACCTCGTTTGTCATACCAGAAGATATTATACCCCTGCCAAGAAGAGAAGCTACAAACAGAAAGACAGGCAGGAAGTCTGGAGTATCCAAGATATTGACTTCTACACCGGTGAAAGACTCGATCCAACCTGCAAAAAACGAAAGGAAGGCACAAAAACAGAAGAAGGATCTAAAAAAAGCAAGAATGCGGCTCCTGCCAAAAAGCCGAAGATTCAGAAGAAAACTACCAAAAGATTGCATACGTTTAGTGACGAAAGCGGAGGTGAAGCAGGACCAGGGGATTTTGAGTGTGACTACAATTCTGACGACTCGTTCTGCTCTGAAGATTTTTGATTGGCGGAAGAGGAGTCTGCGACTCCCAGTCTCTGTTCCGGTGACTTTGTTCTAGTCGAGTGCAAGGGGAAAAAGAGATCGAAGTTCTACGCTGGTGAAGTGCTTCAGGCTGAGCCAGACGGCTACACTGTCAATTTTTTGAAACGAAACGTTCCAACCTGGAGGTTTACGTCACCGAAAGAGCGCGATGAAGCATTTGTCGATAGTTCAGAAGTAGTGATGAAATTGCCAGTTCTAATGGTCTCAGGCGGAACTAAACGCATTGCCAAGATGATCAGCTTTGATGCAGACCTGACCAACTACTGTGTTGAATAATTTTTTTAGTAAGTCTATTGTATTTTTACAGTTTTATACCACAAAATATACGAAGTTTTAATTGATTTATCATGGTGTTCTAAAGTACCCACCACCCTGACCCATAGTACCCGCACAAGTGGTACTCTGGGACAAAACGGGACCCTCTGAAAAATACGTCTTGCTAATTTTACTGCGACTTTACTAACTTATGCGCTTATGAGCGATCTAAAGCGTTTATAAATGATTTAAAGGGTTTACAAATAATCTAAAGTGCTGTAAAAGACCTACAATGCCTTTGAGTTATCTAAAGCCTTTGTAAGTCGTATAGGGGGCTTGGAAGTGAACTAAAGCGTTATAAAAGATCTAAATTGGCTTATGAGCGATATAAATCATTTATAAGTGATATAAAATGTTTAGAAGTGACCTAAACTGTTATAAAAGACCATGAGTGTTTATAATAGATCCAAATGTTTTATAAGTGATGTAAAATGTTTAGAAGTGACCTAAAGCATTATAATGGACCTAAAGTGCTTAAAAGTATTCTAAAGCGTTTAATCATAGGCAGCGCACTAACGGTGCCTAAGTAAAAAACGATTTGGGCACAATTTGTTGTTTGTTTTTTTTTTGGTTTTTTCTCCATACCCGGGCAGTGCGTATCGAAGTAGTCGTCGTAGAAACTTCGAAAAGGGCTCATTCGATTGGAAATTAGAGTGGCTAGTGCCCTTTTTAATAGTCGAAAGTGATTGGAGGGCAACTAGCCCCCCCACGCCTGTCATTCCCCTAAACACATCCAATCAAAATTTTGAGATAGTGATTTTGTCCAGCGTAGTTGATTTCCAGATAGAAAATATGTTTTTAGGAAGACACTCGCCCAAAACCCTCAGGGCAAGGGTTTTAAGTTATGCCCTGGGGGCATATAAGGTTTTTATAGAAGGTGCTGTCATAGAAACTTCAAAACAGGCTCATTCGATTGAAAATTCAAAGGGCTAGTACCCTTTTTAATTGTCGAAAGTGATTGGAGGGCAACTAGCCCCCCACACCCATCATTCCCCCAAATACATCCAATCAAAATTTTGGGATAGCCATTTTGTTCAACGTAGTTGATTTCCAGATAGAAAATATGTTTTTGAGGAGGACAATCCCCACAACCCTCAGGGCAAGGGTTTTCAGGTATGCCCTGGGGACATATAAGGTTTTTATAAAAAGTGTTGTCGTAAAAACTTCAAAACAGATTCATTCGATTGGAAATTCAAAGGGCAGTACCCTTTTTAATAGTCGAAAATGATTGGAGGGCAACTAACCCCCCCCCCCCCCCACACACCCATCATTCCCCCAAACACATCCAGTCAAAATTTTGAGATAGCCGTTTTGTTCAGCGTAGTTGTTTTCAAGATAGAAAATATGTTTTTGAGGAGGACACTTCCTCACAACCCCCAGATCAAGGGTTTTAAGTTATGGCCTGGGGGCATATAAGGTTTTTATAGAAGGCATTGTCGTAGAAACTTTAAAACAGGCTCATTCGATTGGAAATTCAAAGGGCTAGTACCCTTTTTAATAATCGAAAGTGATTGGAGGGCAACTAGCCCCCCCCCCCCCCCCCACGCCCATCATTCCCCCAAACACATCCAGTCAAAATTTTGAGATAGCCGTTTTGTTCAGCGTAGTTGTTTTCCAGATAGAAAATATTTTTTTGAGGAGGACACTTCCTCACAACCCTCAGGGCAAGGGTTTTAAGTTCTGGCCTGGGGGCATGTAAGGTTTTTATAGAAGGCGTTGTCGTAGAAACTTCAAAACAGGCTCATTCGATTGGAAATTCAAAGGGATAGTACTCTTTTTAATAATCGAAAATGATTGGAGGGCAACTAGCCCCCCCCACGCCCATCATATCCCCAAACACATCCAGACAAAATTTTGAGATAGCCATTTTCTTCAGCGTACTTGATTTCCAGGTAGATAATATGTTTTTGAGGAGAATACTTTCCCACAACCATCAGGGCAAGGGTTTTAAGTTATGCCCTGGGGGCATATAAGGTTTTTATAGAAGGCATTGTCGTAGAAACTTCAAAACAGGCTCATTCGATTGGAAATTCAAAGGGCTAGTACCCTTTTTAATAGTCGAAAGGAATTGGAGGGCAACTAGCCCCCCACGCCCTTCATTCCCCCAAACACATCCAATCAAAATTTTGAGATAGTCATTTTTTTCAGCGTAGTGGATTTCCAGATAGAAAATATGTTTTTGAGGAGGACACTCCCCCACATCCCTCAGGGCAAGGGTTTTAAGTTATGTCCTGGGGGTTTATAAGGTTTTTAAAGAAGGCGTTGTCGTAGAAACTTCAATAAAAGCTCATTCGTCTGGAAATTCAAAGGGCTAGTGCCCTTTTTAATAGTCGAAAGTAATTGGAGGGCAACTAGCCCCCTCCCCCACCCATCATTCCCCCAAAGACATCCAATAAAAATTTTGAGATAGCCATTTGGTTCAGGAAAGTTGATTTCCAGATAGAAAACATATTTTGAGGAGGAAACTCCCCCACAACCCTCAGGGCGAGGATTATAAGTTATGCCCTGGGGGCATATGATATATTGGTAAATTTCAATGATAATTTACAATGATAAATTTATCATTTCAGTGATTGAAATGATAAATTTCAACATGATATAATGTGATATAATGGGCTTAGAAGTTACCTATGGCGTTATAAAGGAAACGAAGTACTTATGAGTGATCTAAGTCACTTATGAGTTATGTAAAGGTTTTAGAAGTGACCTAAAGCGTTATAAAAGACCTAAGGTGCTTATAAGTGATCTTAATAGTTTATAAGGGATATAGAGGGATTAGAAGTGACCAAAAGCGTTATAAAAGACCTAAAGTGCTTATGAGCTATTCAAAGTGTTAACACGTGATACAAAGTGCTTAGAAGTGAACTAAAGTGTTATAAAAGACATACAGAGCTTATGAGAGATCTAAAGTGTTTATAAGTCGTAAAAAGGGATTAAAGGTGACCTAAAGCGTTATAAAAGACCTAAATTGCTTAGGAAATTGTTGCCGTAGAAACTCAAAAAGGGTTCATTCGACTGGAAATCGAAAGGCCTAGTGCTCTTTTTAATAGTTGAAAGAGATTGGAAGGCTTGACATTTTTATAGTAAAGATCGATGTGGGTGTAATACATTGCTTTTTTTGTTGTTCTTTGGACCAGGACACTTCGTATCGTAGGAGTTGTCGTAAGAACTTCAAAAAGGGCTCATT